>JAWQEG010001512.1:332500-334652 GCA_033782935.1 Petrolisthes cinctipes | reverse complement strand
CTCACAACCAACCCCACAACCACCAACCTAACCTCACATACCTCAAACCTAACCTCACATACCCAACCAACCCACCAACCCACACCAACCCCACCACCCCCAACCCACCACACCAACCCACCACCCACCACCCACCCCAACCCAACCCAACCAACCCAACCCACCCCAACCACCCACCCACCCCAACCCCACCCAACCCCACCAACCAACCCAACCCAACCAACCCAACCCACCACCACCCCCACCCCACCCACCCACCCCCCACCCACCCCACCCCCCCCCCACCCCCACCCCACCCCCACCCCACCACCCACCACCCCACCCACCTACCCCAACCCACCCAACCACACCCAACCCAACCCAACCACCACCAACCCAACCTAACCAACCAACCCAACCCAACCAACCCCTAACCTAACCAACCAACCCAACCACCTAACCCAAACCTAACCTAACCTAACCACCAACCTAACCTAACCTAACCCAAACCTAACCAACCTAACCAAACCAAACCTAACCTAACCTAACCACCTAACCCTAACCTAACCTCAACCTAACCTAACCTAACCTAACCTCAAACCTAACCTAACCTAACCTAACATAACCTAACCTAACCTAACCAAACCTAACCTAACCTCACATAACCTCAAACCTAACCTCACATAACCTCAACCTAACCTCACATAACCTCAAACCTAACCTCACATAACCTCAAACCTAACCTCACATAACCTCAAACCTAACCTCACATAACCTCAAACCTAACCTCACATAACCTCAAACCTAACCTCACATAACCTCAAACCTAACCTCACATAACCTCAAACCTAACCTCACATAACCTCAAACCTAACCTCACATAACCTCAAACCTAACCTCACATAACCTAAACCTAACCTCACATAACCTCAAACCTAACCTCACATAACCTCAAACCTAACCTCACATAACCTCAAACCTAACCTCACATAACCTCAAACCTAACCTCACATAACCTCAAACCTAACCTCACATAACTCAAACCTAACCTCACATAACCTCAAACCTAACCTCACATAACCTCAAACCTAACCTCACATAACCTCAAACCTAACCTCACATAACCTCAAACCTAACCTCACATAACCTCAAACCTAACCTCACATACCTCAAACCTAACCTCACATAACTCAAACCTAACCTCACATAACCTCAAACCTAACCTCACATAACCTCAAACCTAACCTCACATACCATCAAACCTAACCTCACATACCCTCAAACCTAACCTCACATAACCTCAACCTAACCTCACATAAACTCAAACCTAACCTCACATATCCTCAAACCTAACCTCACATAACCTCAAACCTAACCTCACATAACCTCAAACCTAACCTCACCTAACCTCAAACCTAACCTAACCCAACCTAACCTAACCTCAAACCTAACCTAACCTAACCTCAGACCAAACCTAACCTAACCTAACCTCACCTAACCAACCTAACCTAACCCAACCTAACCTAACCTAACCTCAAACCTAACCTAACCTAACCTAACCAAACCTAACCTAACCTAACTTCAAACCTAACCTAACCTAACCTAACCTCAAACCTAACCTAACCTAACCTCAAACCTAACCTAACCTAACCTCAAACCTAACCTAACCTAACCTAACCTCAAACCTAACCTAACCTAACCTAACCTCAAACCTAACCTAACCTAACCTAACCTTAAACCTAACCTAACCTAACCTAACCTCAAACCTAACCTAACCTAACCAAACCTCAAACCTAACCTAACCTAACCTAACCTTAAACCTAACCTAACCTAACCTCAAACCTAACCTAACCTAACCTAACCTCAAACCTAACCTAACCTAACCTAACCTCAAACCTAACCTAACCTAACCTAACCTCAAACCTAACCTAACCTCAAACCTAACCTAACCTAACCTAACCTCAAACCTAACCTAACCTAACCTCAAACCTAACCTAACCTAACCTAATCTCAAACCTAACCTAACCTAACCTAACCTCAAACCTAACCTAACCTAACCTAACCTCAAACCTAACCTAACCTAACCTAACCTCAAACCTAACCTAACCTAACCTAACCTCAAACCTAACCTAACCTAACCTAACCTCAAACCTAACCTAAACTAACCTAACGT
>JAWQEG010001512.1:305000-330000 GCA_033782935.1 Petrolisthes cinctipes | reverse complement strand
CCTAACCTAACCTAACCTCAAACCTAACCTAACCTAACCTAACCTCAAACCTAACCTAACCTAACCTCAAACCTAACCTAACCTCAAACCTAACCTAACCTAACCTAACCTCAAACCTAACCTAACCTAACCTCAAACCTAACCTAACCTAACCTAACCTCAAACCTAACCTAACCTAACCTTAAACCTAACCTAACCTAACCTCAAACCTAACCTAACCTAACCTAACCTCAAACCTAACCTAACCTAACCTAACATAACCTAACCTAACCTAACCTCACATAACCTCAAACCTAACCTCACATAACCTCAAACCTAACCTCACATAACCTCAAACCTAACCTCACATAACCTCAAACCTAACCTCACATAACCTCAAACCTAACCTCACATAACCTCAAACCTAACCTCACATAACTTTAAACCTAACCTCACATAACCTCAAACCTAACCTCACATAACCTCAAACCTAACCTCACATAACCTCAAACCTAACCTCACATAACCTCAAACCTAACCTCACATAACCTCAAAATTAACCTCACATAACTTTAAACCTAACCTCACATAACCTCAAACCTAACCTCACATAACCTCAAACCTAACCTCACATAACTTCAAACCTAACCTCACATAACCTCAAACCTAACCTCACATAACCTCAAACCTAACCTCACATAACCTCAAAAATAACCTCACATAACTTCAAACCTAACCTCACATAACCTCAAACCTAACCTCACATAACCTCAAACCTAACCTCACATAACCTCAAACCTAACCTCACATAACCTCAAACCTAACCTCACATAACCTCAAACCTAACCTCACATAAACTCAAACCTAACCTCACATATCCTCAAACCTAACCTCACATAACCTCAAACCTAACCTCACATAACCTCAAACCTAACCTCACCTAACCTCAAACCTAACCTAACCCAACCAAACCTAACCTCAAACCTAACCTAACCTAACCTCAGACCAAACCTAACCTAACCTAACCTCACCTAACCACAAACCTAACCTAACCCAACCTAACCTAACCTCAAACCTAACCTAACCTAACCTAACCTCAAACCTAACCTAACCTAACTTCAAACCTAACCTAACCTAACCTAACCTCAAACCTAACCTAACCTAACCTCAAACCTAACCTAACCTAACCTAACCTCAAACCTAACCTAACCTAACCTAGCCTCAAACCTAACCTAACCTAACCTAACCTCAAACCTAACCTAACCTAACCTAACCTCAAACCTAACCTAACCTAACCAAACCTCAAACCTAACCTAACCTAACCTAACCTTAAACCTAACCTAACCTAACCTCAAACCTAACCTCAAACCTAACCTAACCTAACCCAACCTAACCTCAAACCTAACCTAACCTAACCTAACCTCAAACCTAACCTAACCTCAAACCTAACCTAACCTAACCTAACCTCAAACCTAACCTAACCTAACCTCAAACCTAACCTAACCTAACCTAATCTCAAACCTAACCTAACCTAACCTAACCTCAAACCTAACCTAACCTAACCTAACCTAAAACCTAACCTAACCTAACCTAACCTCAAACCAAACCTAACCTAACCTAACCTCAAACCTAACCTAACCTAACCTAACCTCAAACCTAACCTAACCTAACCTAACGTCAAACCTAACCTAACCTAACCTCAAACCTAACCTAACCTAACCTAACCTCAAACCTAACCTAACCTAACCAAACCTCAAACCCAACCTAACCTAACCTAACCTCAAACCTAACCTAACCTAACCTAACCTCAAACCTAACCTAACCTAACCTAACCTCAAACCTAACCTAACCTCAAACCTAACCTAACCTAACCTAACCTCAAACCTAACCTAACCTAACCTAACTTCAAACCTAACCTAACCTAACCTAACCTCAAACCTAACCTAACCTAACCTCAAACCTAACCTAACCTAACCTCAAACCTAACCTAACCTAACCTAACCTCAAACCTAACCTAACCTAACTTAACCTCAAACCTAACCTAACCTAACCTAACCTCAAACCTAACATAACCTAACCTCAAACCTAACCTAACCTAACCAAACCTCAAACCTAACCTAACCTAACCTAACCTTAAACCTAACCTAACCTAATTTCAAACCTAACCTAACCTAACCTAACCTCAAACCTAACCTAACATAACCTAACATAACCTAACCTAACCTAACCTAACCTAACCTAACCTCACATAACCTCAAACCTAACCTCACATAACCTCAAACCTAACCTCACATAACCTCAAACCTAACCTCACATAACCTCAAACCTAACCTCACATAACCTCAAACCTAACCTCACATAACCTCAAACCTAACCTCACATAACCTCAAACCTTACCTCACATAACCTCAAACCTAACCTCACATAACCTCAAACCTAACCTCACATAACCTCAAACCTAACCTCACATAACCTCAAACCTAACCTCACATAACTTTAAACCTAACCTCACATAACCTCAAACCTAACCTCACATAACCTCAAACCTAACCTCACATAACTTCAAAACTAACCTCACATAACCTCAAACCTAACCTCACATAACCTCAAACCTAACCTCACATAACCTCAAACCTAACCTCACATAACTTCAAACCTAACCTCACATAACCTCAAACCTAACCTCACATAACCTCAAACCTAACCTCACATAACCTCAAACCTAACCTCACATAACCTCAAACCTAACCTCACATAAACTCAAACCTAACCTCACATATCCTCAAACCTAACCTCACATAACCTCAAACCTAACCTCACATAACCTCAAACCTAACCTCACCTAACCACAAACCTAACCTAACCCAACCTAACCTAACCTCAAACCTAACCTAACCTAACCTAACCTCAAACCTAACCTAACCTAACTTCAAACCTAACCTAACCTAACCTAACCTCAAACCTAACCTAACCTAACCTCAAACCTAACCTAACCTAACCTCAAACCTAACCTAACCTAACCTAACCTCAAACCTAACCTAACCTATCCTAACCTCAAACCTAACCTAACCTAACCTAACCTCAAACCTAACCTAACCTAACCTAACCTCAAACCTAACCTAACCTAACCAAACCTCAAACCTAACCTAACCTAACCATAAACCTAACCTAACCTAACCTCAAACCTAACCTAACCTAACCTAACCTCAAACCTAACCTAACCTAACCTAACCTCAAACCTAACCTAACCTAACCTAACCTCAAACCTAACCTAACCTCAAACCTAACCTAACCTAACCTAACCTCAAACCTAACCTAACCTAACCTCAAACCTAACCTAACCTAACCTAATCTCAAACCTAACCTAACCTAACCTAACCTCCAACCTAACCTAACCTAACCTAACCTCAAACCTAACCTAACCTAACCTAACCTCAAACCTAACCTAACCTAACCTAACCTCAAACCTAACCTAACCTAACCTCAAACCTAACCTAACCTAACCTAACGTCAAACCTAACCTAACCTAACCTCAAACCTAACCTAACCTAACCTAACCTCAAACCTAACCTAACCTAACCAAACCTCAAACCTAACCTAACCTAACCTAACCTCAAACCTAACCTAACCTAACCTAACCTCAAACCTAACCTAACCTAACCTAACCTCAAACCTAACCTAACCTCAAACCTAACCTAACCTAACCTAACCTCAAACCTAACCTAACCTAACCTAACTTCAAACCTAACCTAACCTAACCTCAAACCTAACCTAACCTAACCTCAAACCTAACCTAACCTAACCTCAAACCTAACCTAACCTAACCTAACCTCAAACCTAACCTAACCAAACCTAACCTCAAACCTAACCTAACCCTAACCTAACCTCAAACCTAACCTAACCTAACCTCAAACCTAACCTAACCTAACCAAACCTCAAACCTAACCTAACCTAACCTAACCTTAAACCTAACCTAACCTAACCTCAAACCTAATCTAACCTAACCTCAAACCTAACCTAACCTAACCTAACCTCAAACCTAACCTAACCTAACCTAACCTCATACCTAACCTAACCTAACCTAACCTCAAACCTAACCTAACCTCAAACCTAACCTAACCTAACCTAACCTCAAACCTAACCTAACCTAACCTCAAACCTAACCTAACCTAACCTAACCTCAAACCTAACCTAACCTAACCTAACCTCAAACCTAACCTAACCTAACCTAACCTCAAACCTAACCTAACCTAACCTCAAACCTAACCTAACCTAACCAAACCTCAAACCTAACCTAACCTAACCTAACCTTAAACCTAACCTAACCTAACCTCAAACCTAACCTAACCTAACCTAACCTCAAACCTAACCTAACCTAACCTAACATAACCTAACCTAACCTAACCTAACCTAACCACACATAACCTCAAACCTAACCTCACATAACCTCAAACCTAACCTCACATAACCTCAAACCTAACCTCACATAACCTCAAACCTAACCTCACATAACCTCAAACCTAACCTCACATAACCTCAAACCTAACCTCACATAACCTCAAACCTAACCTCACATAACCTCAAACCTAACCTCACATAACCTCAAACCTAACCTCACATAACCTCAAACCTAACCTCACATAACCTCAAACCTAACCTCACATAACCTTAAACCTAACCTCACATAACCTCAAACCTAACCTCACATAACCTCAAACCTAACCTCACATAACCTCAAACCTAACCTCACATAACCTCAAACCTAACCTCACATAACCTCAAACCTAACCTCACATAACTTTAAACCTAACCTCACATAACCTCAAACCTAACCTCACATAACCTCAAACCTAACCTCACATAACTTCAAACCTAACCTCACATAACCTCAAACCTAACCTCACATAACCTCAAACCTAACCTCACATAACCTCAAACCTAACCTCACATAACTTCAAACCTAACCTCACATAACCTCAAACCTAACCTCACATAACCTCAAACCTAACCTCACATAACCTCAAACCTAACCTCACATACCCTCAAACCTAACCTCACATAACCTCAAACCTAACCTCACATAAACTCAAACCTAACCTCACATATCCTCAAACCTAACCTCACATAACCTCAAACCTAACCTCACATAACCTCAAACCTAACCTCACCTAACCTCAAACCTAACCTAACCCAACCTAACCTAACCTCAAACCTAACCTAACCTAACCTCAGACCAAACCTAACCTAACCTAACCTCACCTAACCACAAACCTAACCTAACCCAACCTAACCTAACCTCAAACCTAACCTAACCTAACCTAACCTCAAACCTAACCTAACCTAACTTCAAACCTAACCTAACCTAACCTAACCTCAAACCTAACCTAACCTAACCTCAAACCTAACCTAACCTAACCTCAAACCTAACCTAACCTAACCTAACCTCAAACCTAACCTAACCTAACCTAACCTCAAACCTAACCTAACCTAACCTAACCTCAAACCTAACCTAACCTAACCAAACCTCAAACCTAACCTAACCTAACCTTAAACCTAACCTAACCTAACCTCAAACCTAACCTAACCTAACCTAACCTCAAACCTAACCTAACCTAACCTAACCTCAAACCTAACCTAACCTAACCTAACCTCAAACCTAACCTAACCTCAAACCTAACCTAACCTAACCTAACCTCAAACATAACCTAACCTAACCTCAAACCTAACCTAACCTAACCTTATCTCAAACCTAACCTAACCTAACCTAACCTCAAACCTAACCTAACCTAACCTAACCTCAAACCTAACCTAACCTAACCTCAAACCTAACCTAACCTAACCTAACCTCAAACCTAACCTAACCTAACCTAACCTCAAACCTAACCTAACCTCAAACCTAACCTAACCTAACCTAACCTCAAACATAACCTAACCTAACCTCAAACCTAACCTAACCTAACCTTATCTCAAACCTAACCTAACCTAACCTAACCTCAAACCTAACCTAACCTAACCTAACCTCAAACCTAACCTAACCTAACCTCAAACCTAACCTAACCTAACCTAACCTCAAACCTAACCTAACCTAACCTAACCTCAAACCTAACCTAACCTAACCTAACGTCAAACCTAACCTAACCTAACCTCAAACCTAACCTAACCTAACCTAACCTCAAACCTAACCTAACCTAACCAAACCTCAAACCTAACCTAACCTAACCTAACCTCAAACCTAACCTAACCTAACCTAACCTCAAACCTAACCTAACCTAACCTAACCTCAAACCTAACCTAACCTAACCTAACCTCAAACCTAACCTAACCTAACCTCAAACCTAACCTAACCTAACCTAACCTCAAACCTAACCTCACATAACCTCAAACCTAACCTCACATAACTTCAAACCTAACCTCACATAACCTCAAACCTAACCTCACATAACCTCAAACCTAACCTCACATAACCTCAAACCTAACCTCACATAACCTCAAACCTAACCTCACATAAACTCAAACCTAACCTCACATATCCTCAAACCTAACCTCACATAACCTCAAACCTAACCTCACATAACCTCAAACCTAACCTCACCTAACCTCAAACCTAACCTAACCCAACCTAACCTAACCTCAAACCTAACCTAACCTAACCTCAGACCAAACCTAACCTAACCTAACCTCACCTAACCACAAACCTAACCTAACCCAACCTAACCTAACCTCAAACCTAACCTAACCTAACCTAACCTCAAACCTAACCTAACCTAACTTCAAACCTAACCTAACCTAACCTAACCTCAAACCTAACCTAACCTAACCTCAAACCTAACCTAACCTAACCTCAAACCTAACCTAACCTAACCTAACCTCAAACCTAACCTAACCTAACCTAACCTCAAACCTAACCTAACCTAACCTAACCTCAAACCTAACCTAACCTAACCTAACCTCAAACCTAACCTAACCTAACCAAACCTCAAACCTAACCTAACCTAACCTTAAACCTAACCTAACCTAACCTCAAACCTAACCTAACCTAACCTAACCTCAAACCTAACCTAACCTAACCTAACCTCAAACCTAACCTAACCTAACCTAACCTCAAACCTAACCTAACCTCAAACCTAACCTAACCTAACCTAACCTCAAACCTAACCTAACCTAACCTCAAACCTAACCTAACCTAACCTAATCTCAAACCTAACCTAACCTAACCTAACCTCCAACCTAACCTAACCTAACCTAACCTCAAACCTAACCTAACCTAACCTAACCTCAAACCTAACCTAACCTAACCTAACCTCAAACCTAACCTAACCTAACCTCAAACCTAACCTAACCTAACCTAACGTCAAACCTAACCTAACCTAACCTCAAACCTAACCTAACCTAACCTAACCTCAAACCTAACCTAACCTAACCAAACCTCAAACCTAACCTAACCTAACCTAACCTCAAACCTAACCTAACCTAACCTCAAACCTAACCTAACCTAACCTAACGTCAAACCTAACCTAACCTAACCTCAAACCTAACCTAACCTAACCTAACCTCAAACCTAACCTAACCTAACCAAACCTCAAACCTAACCTAACCTAACCTAACCTCAAACCTAACCTAACCTAACCTAACCTCAAACCTAACCTAACCTAACCTAACCTCAAACCTAACCTAACCTCAAACCTAACCTAACCTAACCTAACCTCAAACCTAACCTAACCTAACCTAACTTCAAACCTAACCTAACCTAACCTCAAACCTAACCTAACCTAACCTCAAACCTAACCTAACCTAACCTCAAACCTAACCTAACCTAACCTAACCTCAAACCTAACCTAACCAAACCTAACCTAACCCTAACCTAACCTCAAACCTAACCTAACCTAACCTCAAACCTAACCTAACCTAACCAAACCTCAAACCTAACCTAACCTAACCTAACCTTAAACCTAACCTAACCTAACCTCAAACCTAACCTAACCTAACCTCAAACCTAACCTAACCTAACCTAACCTCAAACCTAACCTAACCTAACCTAACCTCATACCTAACCTAACCTCAAACCTAACCTCAAACCTAACCTAACCTCAAACCTAACCTAACCTAACCTAACCTCAAACCTAACCTAACCTAACCTCAAACCTAACCTAACCTAACCTAACCTCAAACCTAACCTAACCTAACCTAACCTCAAACCTAACCTAACCTAACCTAACCTCAAACCTAACCTAACCTAACCTCAAACCTAACCTAACCTAACCAAACCTCAAACCTAACCTAACCTAACCTAACCTTAAACCTAACCTAACCTAACCTCAAACCTAACCTAACCTAACCTAACCTCAAACCTAACCTAACCTAACATAACCTAACCTAACCTAACCTAACCAAACCTCAAACCTAACCTAACCTAACCTAACCTTAAACCTAACCTAACCTAACCTCAAACCTAACCTAACCTAACCTAACCTCAAACCTAACCTCAAACCTAACCTAACCTAACCTAACTTCAAACCTAACCTAACCTAACCTAACCTCAAACCTAACCTAACCTAACCTCAAACCTAACCTAACCTAACCTCAAACCTAACCTAACCTAACCTAACCTCAAACCTAACCTAACCTAACTTAACCTCAAACCTAACCTAACCTAACCTAACCTCAAACCTAACATAACCTAACCTCAAACCTAACCTAACCTAACCAAACCTCAAACCTAACCTAACCTAACCTAACCTTAAACCTAACCTAACCTAATTTCAAACCTAACCTAACCTAACCTAACCTCAAACCTAACCTAACATAACCTAACATAACCTAACCTAACCTAACCTAACCTAACCTAACCTCACATAACCTCAAACCTAACCTCACATAACCTCAAACCTAACCTCACATAACCTCAAACCTAACCTCACATAACCTCAAACCTAACCTCACATAACCTCAAACCTAACCTCACATAACCTCAAACCTAACCTCACATAACCTCAAACCTTACCTCACATAACCTCAAACCTAACCTCACATAACCTCAAACCTAACCTCACATAACCTCAAACCTAACCTCACATAACCTCAAACCTAACCTCACATAACTTTAAACCTAACCTCACATAACCTCAAACCTAACCTCACATAACCTCAAACCTAACCTCACATAACTTCAAAACTAACCTCACATAACCTCAAACCTAACCTCACATAACCTCAAACCTAACCTCACATAACCTCAAACCTAACCTCACATAACTTCAAACCTAACCTCACATAACCTCAAACCTAACCTCACATAACCTCAAACCTAACCTCACATAACCTCAAACCTAACCTCACATAACCTCAAACCTAACCTCACATAAACTCAAACCTAACCTCACATATCCTCAAACCTAACCTCACATAACCTCAAACCTAACCTCACATAACCTCAAACCTAACCTCACCTAACCACAAACCTAACCTAACCCAACCTAACCTAACCTCAAACCTAACCTAACCTAACCTAACCTCAAACCTAACCTAACCTAACTTCAAACCTAACCTAACCTAACCTAACCTCAAACCTAACCTAACCTAACCTCAAACCTAACCTAACCTAACCTCAAACCTAACCTAACCTAACCTAACCTCAAACCTAACCTAACCTATCCTAACCTCAAACCTAACCTAACCTAACCTAACCTCAAACCTAACCTAACCTAACCTAACCTCAAACCTAACCTAACCTAACCAAACCTCAAACCTAACCTAACCTAACCATAAACCTAACCTAACCTAACCTCAAACCTAACCTAACCTAACCTAACCTCAAACCTAACCTAACCTAACCTAACCTCAAACCTAACCTAACCTAACCTAACCTCAAACCTAACCTAACCTCAAACCTAACCTAACCTAACCTAACCTCAAACCTAACCTAACCTAACCTCAAACCTAACCTAACCTAACCTAATCTCAAACCTAACCTAACCTAACCTAACCTCCAACCTAACCTAACCTAACCTAACCTCAAACCTAACCTAACCTAACCTAACCTCAAACCTAACCTAACCTAACCTAACCTCAAACCTAACCTAACCTAACCTCAAACCTAACCTAACCTAACCTAACGTCAAACCTAACCTAACCTAACCTCAAACCTAACCTAACCTAACCTAACCTCAAACCTAACCTAACCTAACCAAACCTCAAACCTAACCTAACCTAACCTAACCTCAAACCTAACCTAACCTAACCTAACCTCAAACCTAACCTAACCTAACCTAACCTCAAACCTAACCTAACCTCAAACCTAACCTAACCTAACCTAACCTCAAACCTAACCTAACCTAACCTAACTTCAAACCTAACCTAACCTAACCTCAAACCTAACCTAACCTAACCTCAAACCTAACCTAACCTAACCTCAAACCTAACCTAACCTAACCTAACCTCAAACCTAACCTAACCAAACCTAACCTCAAACCTAACCTAACCCTAACCTAACCTCAAACCTAACCTAACCTAACCTCAAACCTAACCTAACCTAACCAAACCTCAAACCTAACCTAACCTAACCTAACCTTAAACCTAACCTAACCTAACCTCAAACCTAATCTAACCTAACCTCAAACCTAACCTAACCTAACCTAACCTCAAACCTAACCTAACCTAACCTAACCTCATACCTAACCTAACCTAACCTAACCTCAAACCTAACCTAACCTCAAACCTAACCTAACCTAACCTAACCTCAAACCTAACCTAACCTAACCTCAAACCTAACCTAACCTAACCTAACCTCAAACCTAACCTAACCTAACCTAACCTCAAACCTAACCTAACCTAACCTAACCTCAAACCTAACCTAACCTAACCTCAAACCTAACCTAACCTAACCAAACCTCAAACCTAACCTAACCTAACCTAACCTTAAACCTAACCTAACCTAACCTCAAACCTAACCTAACCTAACCTAACCTCAAACCTAACCTAACCTAACCTAACATAACCTAACCTAACCTAACCTAACCTAACCACACATAACCTCAAACCTAACCTCACATAACCTCAAACCTAACCTCACATAACCTCAAACCTAACCTCACATAACCTCAAACCTAACCTCACATAACCTCAAACCTAACCTCACATAACCTCAAACCTAACCTCACATAACCTCAAACCTAACCTCACATAACCTCAAACCTAACCTCACATAACCTCAAACCTAACCTCACATAACCTCAAACCTAACCTCACATAACCTCAAACCTAACCTCACATAACCTTAAACCTAACCTCACATAACCTCAAACCTAACCTCACATAACCTCAAACCTAACCTCACATAACCTCAAACCTAACCTCACATAACCTCAAACCTAACCTCACATAACCTCAAACCTAACCTCACATAACTTTAAACCTAACCTCACATAACCTCAAACCTAACCTCACATAACCTCAAACCTAACCTCACATAACTTCAAACCTAACCTCACATAACCTCAAACCTAACCTCACATAACCTCAAACCTAACCTCACATAACCTCAAACCTAACCTCACATAACTTCAAACCTAACCTCACATAACCTCAAACCTAACCTCACATAACCTCAAACCTAACCTCACATAACCTCAAACCTAACCTCACATACCCTCAAACCTAACCTCACATAACCTCAAACCTAACCTCACATAAACTCAAACCTAACCTCACATATCCTCAAACCTAACCTCACATAACCTCAAACCTAACCTCACATAACCTCAAACCTAACCTCACCTAACCTCAAACCTAACCTAACCCAACCTAACCTAACCTCAAACCTAACCTAACCTAACCTCAGACCAAACCTAACCTAACCTAACCTCACCTAACCACAAACCTAACCTAACCCAACCTAACCTAACCTCAAACCTAACCTAACCTAACCTAACCTCAAACCTAACCTAACCTAACTTCAAACCTAACCTAACCTAACCTAACCTCAAACCTAACCTAACCTAACCTCAAACCTAACCTAACCTAACCTCAAACCTAACCTAACCTAACCTAACCTCAAACCTAACCTAACCTAACCTAACCTCAAACCTAACCTAACCTAACCTAACCTCAAACCTAACCTAACCTAACCAAACCTCAAACCTAACCTAACCTAACCTTAAACCTAACCTAACCTAACCTCAAACCTAACCTAACCTAACCTAACCTCAAACCTAACCTAACCTAACCTAACCTCAAACCTAACCTAACCTAACCTAACCTCAAACCTAACCTAACCTCAAACCTAACCTAACCTAACCTAACCTCAAACATAACCTAACCTAACCTCAAACCTAACCTAACCTAACCTTATCTCAAACCTAACCTAACCTAACCTAACCTCAAACCTAACCTAACCTAACCTAACCTCAAACCTAACCTAACCTAACCTCAAACCTAACCTAACCTAACCTAACCTCAAACCTAACCTAACCTAACCTAACCTCAAACCTAACCTAACCTCAAACCTAACCTAACCTAACCTAACCTCAAACATAACCTAACCTAACCTCAAACCTAACCTAACCTAACCTTATCTCAAACCTAACCTAACCTAACCTAACCTCAAACCTAACCTAACCTAACCTAACCTCAAACCTAACCTAACCTAACCTCAAACCTAACCTAACCTAACCTAACCTCAAACCTAACCTAACCTAACCTAACCTCAAACCTAACCTAACCTAACCTAACGTCAAACCTAACCTAACCTAACCTCAAACCTAACCTAACCTAACCTAACCTCAAACCTAACCTAACCTAACCAAACCTCAAACCTAACCTAACCTAACCTAACCTCAAACCTAACCTAACCTAACCTAACCTCAAACCTAACCTAACCTAACCTAACCTCAAACCTAACCTAACCTAACCTAACCTCAAACCTAACCTAACCTAACCTCAAACCTAACCTAACCTAACCTAACCTCAAACCTAACCTCACATAACCTCAAACCTAACCTCACATAACTTCAAACCTAACCTCACATAACCTCAAACCTAACCTCACATAACCTCAAACCTAACCTCACATAACCTCAAACCTAACCTCACATAACCTCAAACCTAACCTCACATAAACTCAAACCTAACCTCACATATCCTCAAACCTAACCTCACATAACCTCAAACCTAACCTCACATAACCTCAAACCTAACCTCACCTAACCTCAAACCTAACCTAACCCAACCTAACCTAACCTCAAACCTAACCTAACCTAACCTCAGACCAAACCTAACCTAACCTAACCTCACCTAACCACAAACCTAACCTAACCCAACCTAACCTAACCTCAAACCTAACCTAACCTAACCTAACCTCAAACCTAACCTAACCTAACTTCAAACCTAACCTAACCTAACCTAACCTCAAACCTAACCTAACCTAACCTCAAACCTAACCTAACCTAACCTCAAACCTAACCTAACCTAACCTAACCTCAAACCTAACCTAACCTAACCTAACCTCAAACCTAACCTAACCTAACCTAACCTCAAACCTAACCTAACCTAACCTAACCTCAAACCTAACCTAACCTAACCAAACCTCAAACCTAACCTAACCTAACCTTAAACCTAACCTAACCTAACCTCAAACCTAACCTAACCTAACCTAACCTCAAACCTAACCTAACCTAACCTAACCTCAAACCTAACCTAACCTAACCTAACCTCAAACCTAACCTAACCTCAAACCTAACCTAACCTAACCTAACCTCAAACCTAACCTAACCTAACCTCAAACCTAACCTAACCTAACCTAATCTCAAACCTAACCTAACCTAACCTAACCTCCAACCTAACCTAACCTAACCTAACCTCAAACCTAACCTAACCTAACCTAACCTCAAACCTAACCTAACCTAACCTAACCTCAAACCTAACCTAACCTAACCTCAAACCTAACCTAACCTAACCTAACGTCAAACCTAACCTAACCTAACCTCAAACCTAACCTAACCTAACCTAACCTCAAACCTAACCTAACCTAACCAAACCTCAAACCTAACCTAACCTAACCTAACCTCAAACCTAACCTAACCTAACCTCAAACCTAACCTAACCTAACCTAACGTCAAACCTAACCTAACCTAACCTCAAACCTAACCTAACCTAACCTAACCTCAAACCTAACCTAACCTAACCAAACCTCAAACCTAACCTAACCTAACCTAACCTCAAACCTAACCTAACCTAACCTAACCTCAAACCTAACCTAACCTAACCTAACCTCAAACCTAACCTAACCTCAAACCTAACCTAACCTAACCTAACCTCAAACCTAACCTAACCTAACCTAACTTCAAACCTAACCTAACCTAACCTCAAACCTAACCTAACCTAACCTCAAACCTAACCTAACCTAACCTCAAACCTAACCTAACCTAACCTAACCTCAAACCTAACCTAACCAAACCTAACCTAACCCTAACCTAACCTCAAACCTAACCTAACCTAACCTCAAACCTAACCTAACCTAACCAAACCTCAAACCTAACCTAACCTAACCTAACCTTAAACCTAACCTAACCTAACCTCAAACCTAACCTAACCTAACCTCAAACCTAACCTAACCTAACCTAACCTCAAACCTAACCTAACCTAACCTAACCTCATACCTAACCTAACCTCAAACCTAACCTCAAACCTAACCTAACCTCAAACCTAACCTAACCTAACCTAACCTCAAACCTAACCTAACCTAACCTCAAACCTAACCTAACCTAACCTAACCTCAAACCTAACCTAACCTAACCTAACCTCAAACCTAACCTAACCTAACCTAACCTCAAACCTAACCTAACCTAACCTCAAACCTAACCTAACCTAACCAAACCTCAAACCTAACCTAACCTAACCTAACCTTAAACCTAACCTAACCTAACCTCAAACCTAACCTAACCTAACCTAACCTCAAACCTAACCTAACCTAACATAACCTAACCTAACCTAACCTAACCTAACCACACATAACCTCAAACCTAACCTCACATAACCTCAAACCTAACCTCACATAACCTCAAACCTAACCTCACATAACCTCAAACCTAACCTCACATAACCTCAAACCTAACCTCACATAACCTCAAACCTAACCTCACATAACCTCAAACCTAACCTCACATAACCTCAAACCTAACCTCACATAACCTCAAACCTAACCTCACATAACCTCAAACCTAACCTCACATAACCTCAAACCTAACCTCACATAACCTTAAACCTAACCTCACATAACCTCAAACCTAACCTCACATAACCTCAAACCTAACCTCACATAACCTCAAACCTAACTTCACATAACCTCAAACCTAACCTCACATAACCTCAAACCTACCCTCACATAACTTTAAACCTAACCTCACATAACCTCAAACCTAACCTCACATAACCTCAAACCTAACCTCACATAACTTCAAACCTAACCTCACATAACCTCAAACCTAACCTCACATAACCTCAAACCTAACCTCACATAACCTCAAACCTAACCTCACATAACTTCAAACCTAACCTCACATAACCTCAAACCTAACCTCACATAACCTCAAACCTAACCTCACATAACCTCAAACCTAACCTCACATACCCTCAAACCTAACCTCACATAACCTCAAACCTAACCTCACATAAACTCAAACCTAACCTCACATATCCTCAAACCTAACCTCACATAACCTCAAACCTAACCTCACATAACCTCAAACCTAACCTCACCTAACCTCAAACCTAACCTAACCCAACCTAACCTAACCTCAAACCTAACCTAACCTAACCTCAGACCAAACCTAACCTAACCTAAACTCACCTAACCACAAACCTAACCTAACCCAACCTAACCTAACCTCAAACCTAACCTAACCTAACCTAACCTCAAACCTAACCTAACCTAACTTCAAACCTAACCTAACCTAACCTAACCTCAAACCTAACCTAACCTAACCTCAAACCTAACCAAACCTAACCTCAAACCTAACCTAACCTAACCTAACCTCAAACCTAACCTAACCTAACCTAACCTCAAACCTAACCTAACCTAACCTAACCTCAAACCTAACCTAACCTAACCTAACCTCAAACCTAACCTAACCTAACCAAACCTCAAACCTAACCTAACCTAACCTAACCTTAAACCTAACCTAACCTAACCTCAAACCTAACCTAACCTAACCTAACCTCAAACCTAACCTAACCTAACCTAACCTCAAACCTAACCTAACCTAACCTAACCTCAAACCTAACCTAACCTCAAACCTAACCTAACCTAACCTAACCTCAAACCTAACCTAACCTAACCTCAAACCTAACCTAACCTAACCTTATCTCAAACCTAACCTAACCTAACCTAACCTCAAACCTAACCTAACCTAACCTAACCTCAAACCTAACCTAACCTAACCTCAAACCTAACCTAACCTAACCTAACCTCAAACCTAACCTAACCTAACCTAACCTCAAACCTAACCTAACCTAACCTAACGTCAAACCTAACCTAACCTAACCTCAAACCTAACCTAACCTAACCTAACCTCAAACCTAACCTAACCTAACCAAACCTCAAACCTAACCTAACCTAACCTAACCTCAAACCTAACCTAACCTAACCTAACCTCAAACCTAACCTAACCTAACCTAACCTCAAACCTAACCTAACCTAACCTAACCTCAAACCTAACCTAACCTAACCTCAAACCTAACCTAACCTAACCTAACCTCAAACCTAACCTAACCTAACCTAACGTCAAACCTAACCTAACCTAACCTCAAACCTAACCTAACCTAACCTAACCTGAAACCTAACCTAACCTAACCTAACCTCAAACCTAACCTAACCTAACCTAACCTCAAACCTAACCTAACCTAACCTCAAACCTAACCTAACCTAACCAAACCTCAAACCTAACCTAACCTAACCTAACCTTAAACCTAACCTAACCTAACCTCAAACCTAACCTAACCTAACCTAACCTCAAACCTAACCTAACCTAACCTAACATAACCTAACCTAACCTAACCTAACCTAACCTAACCTCACATAACCTCAAACCTAACCTCACATAACCTCAAACCTAACCTCACATAACCTCAAACCTAACCTCACATAACCTCAAACCTAACCTCACATAACCTCAAACCTAACCTCACATAACTTCAAACCTAACCTCACATAACCTCAAACCTAACCTCGCATAACCTCAAACCTAACCTCACATAACCTCAAACCTAACCTCACATAACCTCAAACCTAACCTCACATAACCTCAAACCTAACCTCACATAAACTCAAACCTAACCTCACATAACCTCAAACCTAACCTCACATAACCTCAAACCTAACCTCACATAACTTCAAACCTAACCTCACATAACCTCAAACCTAACCTCACATAACTTTAAACCTAACCTCACATAACCTCAAACCTAACCTCACATAACCTCAAACCTAACCTCACATAACTTCAAACCTAACCTCACATAACCTCAAACCTAACCTCACATAACCTCAAACCTAACCTCAAACCTAACCTCACATAACTTCAAACCTAACCTCACATAACCTCAAACCTAACCTCACATAACCTCAAACTTAACCTCACATAACCTCAAACCTAACCTCACATAACCTCAAACCTAACCTCACATAACCTCAAACCTAACCTCACATAACCTCAAACCTAACCTCACATATCCTCAAACCTAACCTCACATAACCTCAAACCTAACCTCACATAACCTCAAACCTAACCTCACCTAACCTCAAACCTAACCTAACCCAACCTAACCTAACCTCAAACCTAACCTAACCTAACCTCAGACCAAACCTAACCTAACCTAACCTCACCTAACCACAAACCTAACCTAACCCAACCTAACCTAACCTCAAACCTAACCTAACCTAACCTAACCTCAAACCTAACCTAACCTAACTTCAAACCTAACCTAACCTAACCTAACCTCAAACCTAACCTAACCTAACCTCAAACCTAACCTAACCTAACCTAACCTCAAACCTAACCTAACCAAACCTAACCTCAAACCTAACCTAACCCTAACCTAACCTCAAACCTAACCTAACCTAACCTCAAACCTAACCTAACCTAACCAAACCTCAAACCTAACCTAACCTAACCTAACCTTAAACCTAACCTAACCTAACCTCAAACCTAACCTAACCTAACCTCAAACCTAACCTAACCTAACCTAACCTCAAACCTAACCTAACCTAACCTAACCTCATACCTAACCTAACCTAACCTAACCTCAAACCTAACCTAACCTCAAACCTAACCTAACCTAACCTAACCTCAAACCTAACCTAACCTAACCACAAACCTAACCTAACCTAACCTAACCTCAAACCTAACCTAACCTAACCTCAAACCTAACCTAACCTAACCTAACCTCAAACCTAACCTAACCTAACCTCAAACCTAACCTAACCTAACCAAACCTCAAACCTAACCTAACCTAACCTAACCTTAAACCTAACCTAACCTAACCTCAAACCTAACCTAACCTAACCTAACCTCAAACCTAACCTAACCTAACCTAACATAACCTAACCTAACCTAACCTAACCTAACCACACATAACCTCAAACCTAACCTCACATAACCTCAAACCTAACCTCACATAACCTCAAACCTAACCTCACATAACCTCAAACCTAACCTCACATAACCTCAAACCTAACCTCACATAACCTCAAACCTAACCTCACATAACCTCAAACCTAACCTCACATAACCTCAAACCTAACCTCACATAACCTCAAACCTAACCTCACATAACCTCAAACCTAACCTCACATAACCTCAAACCTAACCTCACATAACCTTAAACCTAACCTCACATAACCTCAAACCTAACCTCACATAACCTCAAACCTAACCTCACATAACCTCAAACCTAACTTCACATAACCTCAAACCTAACCTCACATAACCTCAAACCTAACCTCACATAACTTTAAACCTAACCTCACATAACCTCAAACCTAACCTCACATAACCTCACATAACTTCAAACCTAACCTCACATAACCTCAAACCTAACCTCACATAACCTCAAACCTAACCTCACATAACCTCAAACCTAACCTCACATAACTTCAAACCTAACCTCACATAACCTCAAACCTAACCTCACATAACCTCAAACCTAACCTCACATAACCTCAAACCTAACCTCACATACCCTCAAACCTAACCTCACATAACCTCAAACCTAACCTCACATAAACTCAAACCTAACCTCACATATCCTCAAACCTAACCTCACATAACCTCAAACCTAACCTCACATAACCTCAAACCTAACCTCACCTAACCTCAAACCTAACCTAACCCAACCTAACCTAACCTCAAACCTAACCTAACCTAACCTCAGACCAAACCTAACCTAACCTAAACTTACCTAACCACAAACCTAACCTAACCCAACCTAACCTAACCTCAAACCTAACCTAACCTAACCTAACCTCAAACCTAACCTAACCTAACTTCAAACCTAACCTAACCTAACCTAACCTCAAACCTAACCTAACCTAACCTCAAACCTAACCTAACCTAACCTCAAACCTAACCTAACCTAACCTAACCTCAAACCTAACCTAACCTAACCTAACCTCAAACCTAACCTAACCTAACCTAACCTCAAACCTAACCTAACCTAACCTAACCTCAAACCTAACCTAACCTAACCAACCCTCAAACCTAACCTAACCTAACCTAACCTTAAACCTAACCTAACCTAACCTCAAACCTAACCTAACCTAACCTAACCTCAAACCTAACCTAACCTAACCTAACCTCAAACCTAACCTAACCTAACCTAACCTCAAACCTAACCTAACCTAACCTCAAACCTAACCTAACCTAACCTCAAACCTAACCTAACCTAACCTAACCTCAAACCTAACCTAACCTAACCTAACCTCAAACCTAACCTAACCTAACCTAACCTCAAACCTAACCTAACCTAACCTAACCTCAAACCTAACCTAACCTAACCAACCCTCAAACCTAACCTAACCTAACCTAACCTTAAACCTAACCTAACCTAACCTCAAACCTAACCTAACCTAACCTAACCTCAAACCTAACCTAACCTAACCTAACCTCAAACCTAACCTAACCTAACCTAACCTCAAACCTAACCTAACCTCAAACCTAACCTAACCTAACCTAACCTCAAACCTAACCTAACCTAACCTCAAACCTAACCTAACCTAACCTTATCTCAAACCTAACCTAACCTAACCTAACCTCAAACCTAACCTAACCTAACTTAACCTCAAACCTAACCTAACCTAACCTCAAACCTAACCTAACCTAACCTAACCTCAAACCTAACCTAACCTAACCTAACCTCAAACCTAACCTAACCTAACCTAACGTCAAACCTAACCTAACCTAACCTCAAACCTAACCTAACCTAACCTAACCTCAAACCTAACCTAACCTAACCAAACCTCAAACCTAACCTAACCTAACCTAACCTCAAACCTAACCTAACCTAACCTAACCTCAAACCTAACCTAACCTAACCTAACCTCAAACCTAACCTAACCTAACCTAACCTCAAACCTAACCTAACCTAACCTCAAACCTAACCTAACCTAACCTAACCTCAAACCTAACCTAACCTAACCTAACGTCAAACCTAACCTAACCTAACCTCAAACCTAACCTAACCTAACCTAACCTGAAACCTAACCTAACCTAACCTAACCTCAAACCTAACCTAACCTAACCTAACCTCAAACCTAACCTAACCTAACCTCAAACCTAACCTAACCTAACCAAACCTCAAACCTAACCTAACCTAACCTAACCTTAAACCTAACCTAACCTAACCTCAAACCTAACCTAACCTAACCTAACCTCAAACCTAACCTAACCTAACCTAACATAACCTAACCTAACCTAACCTAACCTAACCTAACCTCACATAACCTCAAACCTAACCTCACATAACCTCAAACCTAACCTCACATAACCTCAAACCTAACCTCACATAACCTCAAACCTAACCTCACATAACCTCAAACCTAACCTCACATAACTTCAAACCTAACCTCACATAACCTCAAACCTAACCTCGCATAACCTCAAACCTAACCTCACATAACCTCAAACCTAACCTCACATAACCTCAAACCTAACCTCACATAACCTCAAACCTAACCTCACATAAACTCAAACCTAACCTCACAAAACCTCAAACCTAACCTCACATAACCTCAAACCTAACCTCACATAACTTCAAACCTAACCTCACATAACCTCAAACCTAACCTCACATAACTTTAAACCTAACCTCACATAACCTCAAACCTAACCTCACATAACCTCAAACCTAACCTCACATAACTTCAAACCTAACCTCACATAACCTCAAACCTAACCTCACATAACCTCAAACCTAACCTCACATAACCTCAAACCTAACCTCACATAACTTCAAACCTAACCTCACATAACCTCAAACCTAACCTCACATAACCTCAAACCTAACCTCACATAACCTCAAACCTAACCTCACATAACCTCAAACCTAACCTCACATAACCTCAAACCTAACCTCACATAAACTCAAACCTAACCTCACATATCCTCAAACCTAACCTCACATAACCTCAAACCTAACCTCACATAACCTCAAACCTAACCTCACCTAACCTCAAACCTAACCTAACCCAACCTAACCTAACCTCAAACCTAACCTAACCTAACCTCAGACCAAACCTAACCTAACCTAACCTCACCTAACCACAAACCTAACCTAACCCAACCTAACCTAACCTCAAACCTAACCTAACCTAACCTAACCTCAAACCTAACCTAACCTAACTTCAAACCTAACCTAACCTAACCTAACCTCAAACCTAACCTAACCTAACCTCAAACCTAACCTAACCTAACCTCAAACCTAACCTAACCTAACCTAACCTCAAACCTAACCTAACCTAACATAACCTCAAACCTAACCTAACCTAACCTAACCTCAAACCTAACCTAACCTAACCTAACCTCAAACCTAACCTAACCTAACCAAACCTCAAACCTAACCTAACCTAACCTAACCTTAAACCTAACCTAACCTCAAACCTAACCTAACCTAACCTCAAACCTAACCTAACCTAACCTAACCTCAAACCTAACCTAACCTAACCTAACCTCAAACCTAACCTAACCTCAAACCTAACCTAACCTAACCTAACCTCAAACCTAACCTAACCTAACCTCAAACCTAACCTAACCTAACCTAATCTCAAACCTAACCTAACCTAACCTAACCTCAAACCTAACCTAACCTAACCTAACCTCAAACCTAACCTAACCTAACCTAACCTCAAACCTAACCTAACCTAACCTAACCTCAAACCTAACCTAACCTAACCTAACCTCAAACCTAACCTAACCTAACCTAACGTCAAACCTAACCTAACCTAACCTCAAACCTAACCTAACCTAACCTAACCTCAAACCTAACCTAACCTAACCAAACCTCAAACCTAACCTAACCTAACCTCAAACCTAACCTAACCCAACCTAACCTCAAACCTAACCTAACCTAACCTAACCTCAAACCTAACCTAACCTCAAACCTAACCTAACCTAACCTAACCTCAAACCTAACCTAACCTAACCTAACTTCAAACCTAACCTAACCTAACCTAACCTCAAACCTAACCTAACCTAACCTCAAACCTAACCTAACCTAACCTCAAACCTAACCTAACCTCAAACCTAACCTAACCTAACCTAACCTCAAACCTAACCTAACCCTAACCTAACCTCAAACCTAACCTAACCTAACCTCAAACCTAACCTAACCTAACCAAACCTCAAACCTAACCTAACCTAACCTAACCTTAAACCTAACCTAACCTAACCTCAAACCTAACCTAACCTAACCTAACCTCAAACCTAACCTAACCTAACCTAACCTCAAACCTAACCTAACCTAACCTAACCTCAAACCTAACCTAACCTAACCTAACCTCAAACCTAACCTAACCTCAAACCTAACCTAACCTAACCTAACCTCAAACCTAACCTAACCTAACCTCAAACCTAACCTAACCTAACCTAACCTCAAACCTAACCTAACCTAACCTAACCTCAAACCTAACCTAACCTAACCTAACCTCAAACCTAACCTAACCTAACCTCAAACCTAACCTAACCTAACCAAACCTCAAACCTAACCTAACCTAACCTAACCTTAAACCTAACCTAACCTAACCTCAAACCTAACCTAACCTAACCTAACCTCAAACCTAACCTAACCTAACCTAACATAACCTAACCTAACCTAACCTAACCTCACATAACCTCAAACCTAACCTCACATAACCTCAAACCTAACCTCACATAACCTCAAACCTAACCTCACATAACCTCAAACCTAACCTCACATAACCTCAAACCTAACCTCACATAACCTCAAACCTAACCTCACATAACCTCAAACCTAACCTCACATAACCTCAAACCTAACCTCACATAACCTCAAACCTAACCTCACATAACCTCAAACCTAACCTCACATAACCTTAAACCTAACGTCACATAACCTCAAACCTAACCTCACATAACCTCAAACCTAACCTCACATAACCTCAAACCTAACCTTACATAACCTCAAACCTAACCTCACATAACCTCAAACCTAACCTCACATAACTTTAAACCTAACCTCACATAACCTCAAACCTAACCTCACATAACCTCAAACCTAACCTCACATAACTTCAAACCTAACCTCACATAACCTCAAACCTAACCTCACATAACCTCAAACCTAACCTCACATAACCTCAAACCTAACCTCACATAACTTCAAACCTAACCTCACATAACCTCAAACCTAACCTCACATAACCTCAAACCTAACCTCACATAACCTCAAACCTAACCTCACATAACCTCAAACCTAACCTCACATAACCTCAAACCTAACCTCACATAAACTCAAACCTAACCTCACATATCCTCAAACCTAACCTCACATAACCTCAAACCTAACCTCACATAACCTCAAACCTAACCTCACCTAACCTCAAACCTAACCTAACCCAACCTAACCTAACCTCAAACCTAACCTAACCTAACCTCAAACCTAACCTAACCTAACCTAACCTCAAACCTAACCTAACCTAACTTCAAACCTAACCTAACCTAACCTAACCTCAAACCTAACCTAACCTAACCTCAAACCTAACCTAACCTAACCTCAAACCTAACCTAACCTAACCTAACCTCGAAACTAGCCTAACCTAACCTAACCTCAAACCTAACCTAACCTAACATAACCTCAAACCTAACCTAACCTAACCTCAAATCTAACCTAACATATCCTAACCTCAAACCAAACCTAACCTAACCTAACCTCAAACATAACCTAACCTAACCACAAACCTAACTTATCCGAACCTAACCTCAAACCTAACCTAACCTAACCTAACCTGAAACATAACCTAACCTAACCTAACCTCAAACCTAACCTAACCTAACCTAATCTCAAACCTAACCTAACCTAACCTAACCTCAAACCTAACCTAACCTAACCTCAAACCAATCCTTACCTAACCTCAAACCTAACCTAACCTCAAACCTAACCTAACCTAACATCAAACCTAACCAAACCTAACCTCAAACCTAACTTAACCTAACCTAACCTCAAACCTAACCTAACCTAACCTAACCTCAAACCTAACCTAACCTAACCTAACCTCAAACCTAACCTAACCTAACCTCAAACCTAACCTAACCTAACCTAACCTCAAACCTAACCTAACCTAACCTAACCTCAAACCTAACCTAACCTAACCTAATCTCAAACCTAACCTAACCTAACCTAACCTCAAACCTAACCTAACCTAACCTAACCTCAAACCTAACCTAACCTAACCTAACCTCAAACCTAACCTAACTTAATCTCAAACCTAACCTAACCTAACCTAACCTCAAACCTTACC
>JAWQEG010001512.1:222500-300000 GCA_033782935.1 Petrolisthes cinctipes | reverse complement strand
AACCACAATTCCAACCTCTAACCAAACCTTAATCCAAGCCTCAACCTTAGCCCAAACCTCAACCCAAATCTCAAACCAAACCTCAACCTCAACCTCAGCCCAAACCTCAACCCAAACCTCAATCCAAACCTCAACCTCAACTCTAACATAAACCTCAGCCCCAACCTCAACATCAATCTCAATTCCACCCTCAACCTAAACCTCAACCTCATCTCCAACCTCAAATCAAACCTCAATCCAAACCTCAACCTCAACTCCAATCTCAACCTCAGCCCCAACCTCAACCTCTATCCTAACCTCTACTCCTACCTCAACCTCAACCTTAATATATATATAATGTTTAATAATTAATTATTAATAATGCTGGCCTCTGATTGGCCGATAAAATGCTGGCCTCTGATTGGCCGATGAAATGCTTGCCTCTGATTGGCCAATGAAATGCTGGCCTCTGATTGGCCGATAAAATGCTGGCCTCTGATTGGCTGATGAAATGCTGGCCTCTGATTGGCCAATGAAATGCTGGCCTCTGATTGGCCGATGAAATGCTGGCCTCTGATTGGCCGATGAAATGCTGTCCCCTAATTGGCCGATGAAATGCTGGCCTCTGATTGGCCGAAGAAATGCTGGCCTCTGATTGGCCGAAGAATTGCTGGCCTCTGATTGGCCGATGAAATGCTGGCCTCTGATTGGCCGATGAAATGCTGACCTCTGAGTGGCCGATAAAATGCTGGCCTCTGATTGGCTAATGAAATGCTGGCCTCTGATTGGCCGATGAAATGCTGGCCTCTGATTGGCCAATCAAATGCTGGTCTCTGATTGGTCGATGAAATGCTGGCATCTGATTGGCCGTTGAAATGCTGGCCACTGATTGGCCGATGGAATGCTGGCCTCTGATTGGCCGATGAAATGCTGGCCTCTGATTGGTCGATGGAATGTTGGTCTCTGATTGGATGATGGAATGCTGGCCTTCGATTGGCCGATGGGATGCTGGCCTCTGATTGGCCGATGAAATGCTTGCCTCTGATTGGCCGATGAAATGCTGGCCTCTAATTGGCCAATGAAATGCTGGCCTCTGATTGGCCATTGAAAGGCTGGCCTCTGATTGGCCGTTGAAATGCTGGCCTCTGATTGGCCGAGGAAATGCTGGCCTCTTATTGGCCGAGGAAATGCTGGCCTCTGATTGGCCGATGGAATGCTGGCCTCTGATTGGCCAATGAAATGCTGGCCTCTGATTGGTCAATGGAATGTTGGTCTCTGATTGGCCGATGGAATGCTGGCCTCTGATTGGCCGATGGGATGCTGGCATCTGATTGGCCGATGAAATGCTGGCCACTGATTGGCTGATGAAATGCTGGCCTCTGATTGGTCGATGAAATGCTGGCCTCTGATTGGCCGATAGAATGCTGGCCTCTGATTGGCCGATGAAATGCTGGCCTCTGATTGGTCGATGGAATGTTGGCCTCTGATTAGCCGATGGAATGCTGGCCTCTGATTGGCCAATGAAATGCTGGCCTCTGATTGGCCGAGGAAATGCTGGCCTCTGATTGGCCGAGGAAATGCTGGCCCTGATTGGCCGAGGAAATGCTGGCCTCTGATTGGCCTATGAAATGCTGTCCTCTGATTGGCTGTTGAAATGCTGGCCTCTGATTGGCCGATGAAATGCTGGCTTCTGATTGGCCGATGGAATGCTGGCTTCTGATTGGCCGATGAAATGCTGGCCGCTGATTGGCCGATGATATGCGAGCCCCTGATTGGCCGATGATATGCTGGCCCCTGATTGGCTGATGAAATGCTGGCCTCTGATTGGTAGATGAAATGCTGGCCTCTGATTGGCCAAGGAATTGCTGGCCTCTGATTGGCCAATGAAATGCTGGCCTCTGATTGGCCAATGGATTAAATGCTGGCCTCTGATTGGCCGATGAAATGCTGGCCTCTGATTGGCTGATGAAATGGTGGCCTCTGATTGGCCGATGAAATGCTGGCCTCTGATTGGCCAATGAAATGGTAGCCTCTGATTGGCCGATGAAATGCTGGCCTCTGATTGGCCAGTGAAATGCTGGCCTCTGATTTGCCAATGAAATGCTGGCCGCTGATTGGCCGATGAAATGCTGGCCTCTGATTGGCCGAGGAAATGCTGGCCTCTTATTGGCCGAGGAAATGCTGGCCTCTGATTGGCCGATGGAATGCTGGCCTCTGATTGGCCAATGAAATGCTGGCCTCTGATTGGTCAATGGAATGTTGGTCTCTGATTGGCCGATGGAATGCTGGCCTCTGATTGGCCGATGGGATGCTGGCATCTGATTGGCCGATGAAATGCTGGCCACTGATTGGCTGATGAAATGCTGGCCTCTGATTGGTCGATGAAATGCTGGCCTCTGATTGGCCGATGAAATGCTGGCCTCTGGTTTGCCGATAAAATGCTGGCCTCTGATTGGCCAATGAAATGCTGGCCTCTGATTGGCCGATAGAATGCTGGCCTCTGATTGGCTGATGAAATGCTGGCGTCTGATTGGTCGATGGAATGTTGGCCTCTGATTAGCCGATGAAATGCTGGCCTCTGATTGGCCGATGAAATGCTGGCCTGTGATTGGCTTATGAAATGCTGGCCTCTGATTGGCCGAGGAAATGCTGGCCTCTGATTGGCCGAGGAAATGCTGGCCTCTGATTGGCCGAGGAAATGCTGGCCTCTGATTGGCTTATGAAATGCTGGCCTCTGATTGGCCGAGGAAATGCTGGCCTCTGATTGGCCGAGGAAATGCTGGCCTCTGATTGGCCGAGGAAATGCTGGCCTCTGATTGGCCGAGGAAATGCTGGCCTCTGATTGGCCGAGGAAATGCTGGCCTCTGATTGGCCGAGGAAATGCTGGCCTCTGATTGGCCAAGGAAATGCTGGCCTCTGATTGGCCAATGAAATGCTGGCCTCTGATTGGCCGATGAAATGCTGGCCTCTGATTGCAATTACCAAATTAAACGGGCTAAGAACCTCTGTTAGTATTGTCAAAATCTATCAAACGTGGCTATAAAACGCTGGCAACACACCAATTATAAAATTAAATGGGCTCTTTAAGAACCTTTGGTAGTATTAAATTATTTACAAATAATTGATTATTTACTAATAGGCTATACAAAACTGCTTCTCTGGGCAAATCCACTTTGGTGCTGTTGAAAACACAGACTACATGGAGAGTGAGACAACCACAACCAACCTGTGGTGTTGGTGGTGATAATCTCACTCTGTGTTTTCAACAGCACCAAAGTGGAGTTGCCCAGAGAAGCAGCTAAAAACCGTTTGTTTACATTATTTTTTTCGTTATAACTTTATATATATGTCTATTTATAATTATGTAGGTTGAGTAATGTAATTACTAATATCTGCTGATAATAATAATAACATAACATAAGTATAAATAACTGTTATAACATATTAATACATTGGTTAATTAATAGCCAATGTTTACTGTGTGTATTGAACTGTGTTATAGTTAATTTATAGCTTAATATTATTAACAAATGATTACCTTATAACTCTATAACATTATATAATGATATATAATTATGAGGAATATTAATATATATATCAAAGATAGAATACCACAATTACTAAAGCCGAAACAATCCATATTTTACAGTTTTTTTATAACATGTCTTCAATAACAAGGAATTATGATTTATTAAATCTTCATCATTACACAAGGTAAGTGTATAATTAATAATAATGTATAACCAATAATTATAATGTGTATTACAATTGTATTATAAACCTAACCTAACCACGTAAAGTTAATAATATTTTAATAATGTTATTTAATAATGTTATTTAATTAATTATAATATATATATCAAAATAAATTATTAGTAAATAATTATTAAACATTATTAAAACATTATTAACTTTACATGGTTAGGTTAGGTTAGGTTTATTATATATATTTCATTGTAATACGAATAATTATTATTGTTTATACATTATTATTAATTATACACTTACCTTATACAATAATAAGGCTTTAATAAATCATAATTCCTTGTTATTGAAGACATGTTTAAAAAAATGTAAAATATGGATTGTTTCGGTTTAGTAATTGTGGTATTCTGTCTTTGATATACATATTTATATTCCTTATAATTATATATATATAAATGTTTCTTTGCTTTATTTATTTATTTATTTATTTATTTAGCTAATATTGGTATTATCTGTGCCGGCGAACTACTGGTTAGGTTAGGTTGTGTTAGGTAGGGTTCGGTTACCTTTATCAATGCTCAGTGGAATTATCTCCTGGAAATGTATTCTCTGCTAGATATTTCAATTTTAAGATACGACATTTCTGTAGTGGAGGGACGAACTGAGGTTGGGCGGACAGTGTTACCAGATATCCTTGGAAAAATTACGGAAGATCCAACAGGCAGTTGTGTACAATACGCTTGACCCACCCAATCGGGATACTTTTAGCTCCTATTCACGAGATCTATTTAATTTTTAAAGATCCCGAAGGATATTAAGTTAGGTCCCGAAGATAGCCACAGTTTAGGTTAGGTTAGGTTAGGTTAAGAGAGAGAGAGAGAGAAGCATCTTTGTATGTGAGAGAGAGAGAGAGAGAGAGAGTGAATTGATAGGCTTTGAAAGGGAATTGTTAGGCTTTGAAAGGGATTTGTTAGGCTTTGAAAGGGAATTGTTAGGCTTTGAAAGGGCATTGTTAGGTTTTGAAAGGGAATTGTTAGGCTTTGAAAGGGAATTGTTAGGCTTTGAAAGGGAATTGTTAGACTTAAAAAGGGCATTGTTAGGCTTTAAAAAGGAATTGTTAGGCTTAAAAGGGTATTGTTAGGCTTTGAAAGGGAATTGTTAGGCTTTGAAAGGGCATTGTTAGGTTTTGAAAGGGAATTGTTAGGCTTTGAAAGGGAATTGTTAGGCTTTGAAAGGGATTTGTTAGGCTTTGAAAGGGATTTGTTGGGCTTTGAAAGGGATTTGTTAGGCTTTGAAAGGGAATTGTTAGGCTTTGAAAGGGAATTGTTAGGCATTGAAAGGGAATTGTTAGGCTTTGAAAGGGAATTGTTAGGCTTTGAAAGGGAATTGTTAGACTTAAAAAGGGCATTGTTAGGCTTTAAAAGGGAATTGTCAGGCTTAAAAGGGTATTATTAGGCATAAAAGGAAATTGTTAGGATTTAAAAGGGAATTGTTAGACTCTACAAGGGAATTGTTAGACTCTACAAGGGAATTGTTAGACTCTACAAAAGAATTGTTAGACTCTACAAAAGAATTGTTAGACTCTACAAGGGAATTGTTAAACTCTGAAAGGGAATTGTTAGGCTCTGAAAGGGAATTGTTAGGCTCTGAAAGGGAATTGTTAGGCTTTGAAAGGGAATTGTTAGGCTTTGAAAGGGATTTGTTAGGCTTTGAAAGGGAATTGTTAGGCTTTGAAAGGGATTTGTTAGGCTTTGAAAGGGAATTGTTAGGCTTTGAAAAGGAATTGTTAGGCTTTGAAAAGGAATTGTTAGGCTTTGAAAGGGAATTGTTAGGCTTTAAAAGGGAATTGTTAGGCTTTGAAAGGGAATTGTTAGGCTTTGAAAGGGATTTGTTAGGCTTTGAAAGGGATTTGTTAGGCTTTGAAAGGGATTTGTTAGGCTTTGAAAGGGAATTGTTAGGCTTTGAAAGGGATTTGTTAGGCTTTGAAAGGGAATTGTTAGGCTTTGAAAGGGAATTGTTAGGCTTTGAAAGGGATTTGTTAGGCTTTGAAAGGGATTTGTTAGGCTTTGAAAGGGATTAGTTAGGCCTTACAAGGGAACTGTTAGATCTTAAAAGGGAATGATAATGAGCGCGATAGAAATGATAGTGGCGACGATAGAAATGATAGTGGCGACGATAAAAATGATAGTGGCGACGATAGAAATGATAGTGGCGACGATAGAAATGATAGTGGCGACGATAGAAATGATAGTGGATACGATAGAAATGATAGTGGCGACGATAGAAATGATAGTGGCGACGATAGAAATGATAGTGGCGACGATAGAAATGATAGTGGATACGATAGAAATTATAATGACGACTGGAAGGTGTGCCTGGGGCAGGGAAGGAACGGAAAGGTGTGCCTGGGGCAGGGAAGGACCGGTAAGGTGTGCCTGGGGCAGGGAAGGAACGGAAAGGTGTGCCTGGGGCAGGGAAGGACCGGTAAGGTGTGCCTGGGGCAGGGAAGGAACGGAAAGGTGTGCCTGGGGCAGGGAAGGACCGGTAAGGTGTGCCTGGGGCAGGGAAGGAACGGAAAGGTGTGCCTGGGGCAGGGAAGGACCGGTAAGGTGTGCCTGGGGCAGGGAAGGACCGGTAAGGTGTGCCTGGGGCAGGGAAGGACCGGTAAGGTGTGCCTGGGGCAGGGAAGGAACGGAAAGGTGTGCCTGGGGCAGGGAAGGACCGGTAAGGTGTGCCTGGGGCAGGGAAGGACCGGTAAGGTGTGCCTGGGGCAGGGAAGGACCGGTAAGGTGTGCCTGGGGCAGGGTAGGACCCGGAAGGTGTGCCTGGGGCAGGGTAGGACCGGGAAGGTGTGCCTTGGGCAGGTAAGGACCGGAAAGGTGTGCCTGGGGCAGGGAAGGACCAGTAAGGTGTGCCTAGGGCAGGGAAGGACCGGGAAGGTGTGCCTGGGGCAGGGTAGGACCGGGAAGGTGTGCCTTGGGCAGGTAATGACCGGAAAGGTGTGCCTGGGGCAGGGAAGGAACGGAAAGGTGTGCCTTGCTCTGTTACAAGGAAATTTGAACTAGGATTTTGTGTGTTGTTTCCCTTCTCAGCTCTCCTCATGCCCTCTTCCCACAGTTATATCTGATAAGTTTTAGTAGATGTTCATTTCATTGTTTATGGGTAAACAGAGCCCAAGCATCCTCCCCCTTATTGGGCCTCAGTACTGGAGTGAAGCCTGTGTTCCTTCCAGTACACCTTAGGACTATATTCCATGATGCCCCTCCCCCCCCCCTACATACACACATACATCCCTGGCCAGGTTTTTCACAGCACAGTTTTTAAAATATTTTAGAAGTGTTCATTTGCTGATTAAAAAATAAATAAATAATTAGACTGAGTCACCAGGGTGTGAAGGAGGCTACATTGTCCTCCAATTGTCTACACTTACAGCACACACACATCTCAACACCTGTTTTTCAGTTTCATACAAATCACAGCACATTCCAGAAATTATATAATAAAATAACCCTCCCCTTATAATATTTAAAATGTCTGTGTTTGAATTTTCAAACCAAGGTATGGTACTGTACTGTACTGTACTGTACTGGATATTTGAGGCCTATTTCTGAGGTGTAGAAATTTTTTTTTTATGTTTTTCTATTAATTAATAGCCCCTTTTGAAGTTGTTGAAGTTCTTTCTGGCCTTACATTTAACTGGACCTGGAGGTGATAATATGGCAAGATGTTTTTCTAGCCCCTATAAGTATGGGAAGGTGTGCCTGGGGCAGGGAAGGTGTGCCTGGGGCAGAGAAGGACCGGGAAGGTGTGCCTGGGGCAGGGAAGGACAGGGAAGGTGTGCCTTGGGCAGGGAAGAACCAGGTAGGTGTGCCTGGGGCAGGGAAGGTGTGCCTGGGGCAGAGAAGGACAGGGAAGGTGTGCCTGGGGCAGGGAAGGACAGGGAAGGTGTGCCTGGGGCAGGGAAGGACAGGGAAGGTGTGCCTGGGGCAGGGAAGGACAGGGAAGGTGTGCCTGGGGCAGGGAAGGACAGGGAAGGTGTGCCTGGGGCAGGGAAGGACAGGGAAGGTGTGCCTGGGGCAGGGAAGGACAGGGAAGGTGTGCCTGGGGCAGGGAAGGACAGGGAAGGTGTGCCTGGGGCAGGGAAGGTGTACCTGGGGAGGAGAAAGTGTGCCTGGGGCAGGGAAGGACCGGGAAGGTGTGCCTGGGACAGGGAAGGAGTGCCTGGGGCAGGGAAGGGCAGGGTAGGTGTGCCTGGGACAGGGAAGGAGTGCCTGGGGCAGGGAAGGACAGGGAAGGTGTGCCTGGGTGGCCTTCACGTCGCACTTGACTCCACAGTCAGGTGTACCAACATTACATCGCACTGTTAAAAGGATGGTAACGAAACTTTTTTTGCCAACTGTACATTACACACCCTTAAACCCAGCCAATAATGAGGGTTTACTGTACACAAATTCATTACAAACACTACATTATTATTATTATTATTTATTTCTGTGTGTGTGAGTGTGTATTTCTCTGTATCCATATATGTGTATGTTTTTCACACACACACACACACACATTCTCTCTCTCTACTGGACATAACCATTGTAATATGCATATGTGTGTATATATTTGTTTGTGTATGATCGCGCAGTGTTACCACATCTGGTTAGGTCCCGGGAATATGTCCCGGTTACTTTATGATAGTTTACATCGGTTATATCCCGGTAGTCTGCCCAGGTTAGGTCCCGGTAGTTTGCTGTGGTCCAGGTTAGGTTAGGTTAGCTTAAATTTCCAAATTATGTTTGTAAAACGAGGCATCTCCGAGAGAAACACCATAGAAGAAAATAGTCTTAGAATGGTCTAAATAAGTGGGTAATGAAGGTAGAAAAACCATACATGATAACGGCAGTTCTTTCAATATTTACCGTATTTTACCACGGTTAGTTCCCAGTAGTTTGCCCAGGTTAGGTCCCGGTAGTTTACTGCAGTTTAGGTTAGGTCATACTAATTTCAAAATGCTATATTTGAATATGACCTAACATGGAAATGGGGCATTTCTGAAGAAAAGTGTTTTAGAATTGTATTAGAAAATGGCAATAGAATAGATAATTACCAATTGTTTTTTATTACTCATTATTTCCCGGTAGTTTGCCCGGGTTAGGTCCCGGTAGTTTGCCCGGGTTATATCCCGGTAGTTTGCCCAGGGTTAGGTCCCGGTAGTTTGCCCGGGTTAGGTTCCGGTAATTTGCCCGGGTTAGGTCTCGGTAGTCTGATGCGGTCTAGGTTAAGTTAGGTAAAGTCAGGCTAATTTCAAAATGCCCCATTTGAATATGCCCTATCTTTGAAATGGGGCATTTGCATAGGAAATGCTATAGAAGAAAATAGTCTTAGAATGGTCTAAATAAGTGGGTAATTAAGGTAGAAAAGCCGTACACAATAACGGTAATAATTTCAATATTTACCAAAAAAGTTTCCTAGAATTGTCCTAAATATGATCTATTAGAGTTGGATAATATTAACTGTGAGGAATTGTATATTGAATAATCAGGTTTTGGAATGGTTCAAAATATAACGTATTCAGATGGTGATTATCTATTAGAGTTGGTAAAATGTAACCGGGAGGATTATTATATTGAATAACCATGTTTGGGAATTAAATATATTTCGGTAAATAAAACACATCCGGGAGTAAACGGGTGTAAATAGGCACTGGATAATGACGTCATGGTTGGTTGGGCGGATGACGTCATAGTTTTCAGCCTATCACACGTATGGATTCATCACATCTCGCTTTCATCAGTTGTTTATCATGATGCACATATTCTAAAGCCGTGTTTCAACCCCACTCTTTCCCTGATTTACTTCATGCCCTCAATGCCATCTATCAGGGTCAATATTGTTGGGGGAAATGAAGGAAATTAATATCAGATAAACAGTGAAAACATAAAAACAATTTTATTACTAAAGGGAATTGTTAAATAGATCACTCCCATTAGTAAAGGGTTTACTGGTTAGGTTAGGTTAATATTAAATTAAATTAAGTTAGGTTAATATTAAATTAGGTTAGGTTAATATTAAATTAAATTAGGTTAGGTTAATATTAAATTAGGTTAGGTTAAGGTATCCATCTTTGAACAATGTTAGCAACCTTACATTTAATGATAAATATTATTTGGTGCTGGTTCTATGAACTCAGGGTGAGACGGTAACCTCATACTATCAGTTGTGAGTTCCATCAAAAATACTTATATTAAAGAAAAGGAAAACTTTGAATGGAACTCACCACTGAGCGTTGACGGTAACTGCCTCAGCCAGAATTGTCACCAACTGTTCTTACCTATTTGTTCTTACCTATTTGTTCTTACCTATTTGTATCTTTACAGGATTGAGTCAAGCTCGTAATGTCCCGTATTTTAAAACACAATTATCATATGTTTTTTAAAGTTATGTATGTTTTTGACATACTTTGATCTGTATGAAACTTTGATGAACAGGTAATGAGATTTCTGTCTGTTTCTGAGTGAACAAAGTTGCAGCACAATGCATGAAGGGGGAACGCTATAATAAAATTTGTCTTCATATAGGAATTATTATAGAAATGGTCATAAGCAGCTTAAATAACTAATTAGAGGAAATTCAGGAAGGGAATGTGGAGGCAGATATGGAGATGAAAAAACAGCTTGCCATATTATCACCTCCAGGTCCAGTTACATGTAAGGCCAGAAAAAACTTCAACAACTTCCAAAGAGGCTATTAATTAATAGAAAAACATGAAAAAAAAATTCTACACCTCAGAAATAGGCCTCAAGTATCCAGTACAGTACAGTACAGTACCATACCTTGCTTTGAAAATTCAAACACAGACGTTGGTGACTCAGTCTAATGGAAATTTTAAAATGATGACTCTGGCTACACCACCTCTCCCTATTCTGTAGTCAAGTAATAGATATACTGTATAGCATTAATATTCACACAAAAACATATTTTAAGGACTCTATGAGAAGTCTGTTATTTTTTCCTAGAGTCCTTAAAATATGTTTTTGTGTGAATATTAATGCTATACAGTATATCTATTACTTGACTACAGAATAGGGAGAGGTGGTGTAGCCAGAGTCATCATTTTAAAATTTCCATTAGACTGAGTCACTAACGTCTGTGTTTGAATTTTCAAAGCAAGGTATGGTACTGTACTGTACTGTACTGTACTGGATATTTAAGGCCTATTTCTGAGGTGTAGAAATATCTTTTTCGTGTTTTTGTATTAATTAAGAGGGTGCGGGAATAGGGGGACAGGCTTGGAGGGGGGTTTAGGGGGGTGCAGGAATTTTTGGGGAGTGTGGGAGTCTGGGACAGGCTTGGGGGGGGGGGTTAGGGTGGTGCGGGAGTAGGGGACAGGCTTTCTATCCACCCCAAGCCTGTCCCCCTATTCCCGCACCCCCCAAACCCCTCCTAAGCCTGTCCCCCTATTCCCGCTCCTGAGAAGGAAAGAGACAAGGGGATTATTAATAATAATTGTTATGTTATGCCTCAACCATTGTATAAACATAGAAACTTCAGAAGGCTCAAATGAAAGTGGTCATGTGGGCAGTCTCCATTGTAATCTGGCACGGTTCCAATAATGCTACATAGATGTGTTTACATACCAAGTCTTGTAAAAGAAGTTAAATACATATGCTACCCATTGGTTTTCTAAATAATATTATTTCTATAAATTATATGTTAAACAATAATATCACAATAATGTCCTTAGGCAAAGTACTGTACAGTATATTCCAGAAAATTAACTTCAAAGAGTGAATAATGGAAACATTTTGTAAGATGGGTATACTGTACTTAAGATTTGTAAGTACAGTACAGTAGAGTAGTATTGAAGTGTACATTACTGTACTATCAGTAAATTACCATATCCACATACCAGATTACCACTCATTCTTATCATTTTGATAATGATAAGTTCTCTAAATAATATTATATATTATTTTCAGTCAGGTTTTAGAGGTAATTACTTACCCTAAACTTACCCCTAACCTTTTACTTGGCAACATTTTTCCATTAATTTCCTAAACCTTGATTTAGTTTAAGAAACTCTGTGAGACATTTATCATAATCTTTATTTAATTATTACATTCACCAGAGAATATTGAGAATTTGGTGTGGTAGTATTTCCTGACCCAACTACTGTTAGCTTACTTGTTTTGGTTGGTGAAAGTCAGACTAGGATATGATAAGTTTCCCCTTATAGCCTATATGTTAACCTTGAAAGATCACAATAACAAAGTATAGTTTTCATTATTCTTACCTGTAATGAAATGTTGGTCAGGATCAGAAGTAATTTCTCATTTTTTTAACCATTATCCCTGCCTATGGATGTGTGAAAAGGGATCGTAGTGATATTATAATATTCCACACGTGAGGTGAGAACTTTATAACAATATATATTTGAGAAGGATGTGAAATAAAAGAGACTAAAATGCAGCGTCCACCTGTGTCACACATCCCATTGCAAAAAATGTGACAATATTGGCTTGGATTGACTGTTTATCATAAATGTTGCTTGCTGAGATAGTGGGATGTCCAGCACTGCAACACACCTGTGGATTCTCAATAAAGTGGAGTGACGAGTGCAGGGACTGATGGAGAACAACAGCTGCCCTCCTCCCTCACAGGATATACCTGCCCTGGACACATTGGAGCACCACCAGGATGTTGCTGCTCTGGTGGTCTTCCACAAGACACAGGTACAAGAGGTACAGCACCTGGCAGGATTTAGGCTCCCCCCGTGTGAGGCTGTGAGAGACACGAGAATGGTGTTCTCCAGCCACAAGCATATCAGGGTGCTGAGGTCACACACCAGCCAGCACCAGAGGGTGGCAAGTCTAATGGTTCCCACTCAATTTTTCCCGCAGAGAGAACATATTGAGCCAATACAGAGCTACACACACTCAGCACTCACTCAGCTGGACCCTGGTCCAGCACTATCAGCCATAGTTGTACTGTATATATTCATTCCAAACTATGTTTACTGTTATTGTTGATGTTCTCCCGGGACAGAATGGCCTCCTGCCCCACAGACCCCTGGTACACTCTGGTCTCAGTGAAAAAAACAAATTAAAATAAAGGAGGGGCTGGCCCTATATGCCTGGGCTACTGAAGCACATCCCAGGGAAATGGGACCACAGCTTACTGGACCAGGGAGTCTGTATGTCCCTATATGTCTGTATGTCCCTATATGTCTGTATGTCCCTATATGCCTGGGCTACCGAAGCACATCCCAGGGAAATGGGACCACAGCTTACTGGACCAGGGAGTCTGTATGTCCCTATATGTCTGTATGTCCCTATATGCCTGGGCTACCGAAGCACATCCCAGGGAAATGGGACCACAGCTTACTGGACCAGGGAGTCTGTATGTCCCTATATGTCCGTATGTCCCTATATGCCTGGGCTACCAAAGCACATCCCAGGGAAATGGGACCACAGCTTACTGGACCAGGGAGTCTGTATGTCCCTATATGTCCGTATGTCCCTATATGCCTGGGCTACCAAAGCACATCCCAGGGAAATGGGACCACAGCTTACTGGACCAGGGAGTCTGGGGGCCTCATTGGTGGGAAGGTCTTTGATCCCACAGCCAGTGGTGTGGGCCCAAGTCCACGTTACAAGAGCTACAAGTGGGGCCGCACCTTCCATGAGACCAGCCCTGAAGGGACCATAAGGGGGAGGGAGTTTACACTGCTGCATGCAAAGGGAAATGCACCCCCTGTGTGCTGGCGGTCCACACACCAGTGAAAAAACCTCACATGGATTAATTTTAATCCATGTGGGCAGATCTCATCAAATCCACTAGAAAGTTACCAGATCCTACAACAATCTTTATTCTAGCCCTGTGGAGGACTATGTTTACTGTTATATATCTTGCCATAACATACTTACTGTATACTTTATTTGATTTTACTAAAAAATGCTATATATAAATGTCATTTCATGTCATGTCATCTAACAAAAAATTTCATATCAGTTTGTTGTTGTTGAAGTGCCTCAAGGTGTCTGGTGAAGCAGCCCTGAGCTCCTGAGGAAGGCCATGGCCTCAACTGGGGTTTGCCACAGTGCTCTCAAAGAGTGTACAGTATGTTGTGTTATTGATCAATGTGATTGTGTGCATTGTAGTCTTAAATAATGTATTTAAGGGATTGCGGGAATAAGAGGCCAGGCTTAGGGGGGTGCGGGGGTTTTTGGGGGGGTTGGCTGGGTTTTGGAGGGTGCGGGAGTTAGGGGACAGGCTGGGGGGAGGGGTTAGGGTGATGTGGGAGTAGGGGACAGGCTTTCTACCCCCCCCCCCAAGCCTGTCTCCCTATTCCTGCACCCCCCCACAAAAACCCGCACCTCCCTAAACTCCCCCAAGCCTGGCTCCCTATTCCCGCACCCCCTTAAATTTGTGAAGAGAAGGCCTAGCTGGGATGTAGTCTCCACATATTATACCTCCATGTGAGGCAATGGGGGACATGCTGGGGGGGGGGGGGGTTATGGGGGTGCAGGAATAGGGAACAGGCTTTCTACCCACCCCAAGTCTGTCCCCCTATTTCCTTACCTCCCAAACTCCCCCCCCCGAACCCCCCAAAACACCCCACACACCCCTAAATATCCCCCAAGCCTGTCCCCCTACTCCCGCACCCCAAAAAAAAAACCCGCGACACCCCCCAAAACTCCCCGCACCCCCCAAAAACCCCCCAAAACCCTAGTAGCTCCTTGATCGTTCCTTTACCATTTGTATACACTTATTATATCTTATTTCCAATAGTAGGCTTACTATTTGTTATATTTCCACAACAAATAACCTAATGGAAGTGTAAGGTACTTATATTCTATGGCAAATATACAAAACTAACCCGAGAAACACCAAAACTTGAGTAAATTAGGAACAATTTCAGTTTTTACACGAGTCGCGGCCTCTGACTTGGCAACACTGATTTCACGACACGGCAATAATGACGTCACTATCCATGATGGCCGCCGTTGAGATGATGAATGTAAAAAGTAATTATAATAACAATAATAACAGCAATAAGAGTATTATAACAAGAGAAATATATATAAATCAATACGAAGAAATATATAGAACCCAATAATTAGATAAATAAATAAATAAATTGTAATAATAATGATAATAATAATAGTTAACAATCGTAGTCCCTATCAGCATTGCTACTTTTGTCAGTGTTGTCATTTCTAAGGTAATTACTCTAAATTAGCCTAGTTTGGTGCTATTTAAGATAAAATTTCTCCTATCTAAAGTAATTTTTATGAAAATTCCTTCGTTATTTATTTCCTGGGTCGTTGTGAAAGAAAATTAATACTATTAAAATACTTTCAAAGTTAATACTATTATAAAAACATGGAAATGTATACCGTTTGTCAAAGGTTTAATTTATGTTGAGGTAATTTGGTTCCATCTAAGGTATTTTCAACCCAATTTTTAAGGTATTTTACGAATTTCTTCCCTCTGTTGTTGGCGATCGAACCAATCTTCATTCCGGTGTTTCCTCCAAACCATCCAGTCTCTCCAATCCTCTAATCTCTCCATGTTGAGGTAATTTGGTTTCATCTAAGGTATTTTCAACCCAATTATTAAGGTATTTCATCGAATTTCTTCTCTCTGAGGCCTCCAAATTGCTCCAATCTTCTCACCAGTGTTTCCTCCAATCCTCTAATCTCTCCTCAAATGTCCCTAGTATTCCCTCTAAATCCTCCAATCCCTTCAATAACCAGTTTTGGTAAATATTGAATGAATTACCGTTATTGCGTACGTTTTTTCTACCCTCATTACCCACTTATTTAGACCATTCTAAGACTATTTTCTTCTATGGCATTTCCTCCGCAAATGCCCCATTAACAAGATATGGCATATTCAAATGGGGCATTTTGAAATTAGCCTGACCTTACCTGACCTGACCTAACCTAACCTAACCTAGACCGCATCAGACTACCGGGACCTAACCTGGGCAAACTACCGGGAAATAATTGTGATAAAGTACAATAAATGACGGGGGTAAAATACTGGGACCCAGCCGGATCTGGCAACACTGCTACAAAACGGTAATTCTTTCAATAAATACCCCAGTGTTCTCCAATCTCCAAGTGTATAAATTCTTCTCCCTCCAATCTTTCTTCCACTACTACTATCACTACTACCACTACTACTACCACCACCACTTCTACCCTACTACCACCACTATTACTATATGGGTAAATCATGGTATTGTTTGGTATTTATTTAGATTCTAGGCAATTGCAGTTTTGGGTATTTATTGAAAGAATTGCCATCTTGTAACAGTGTTGCCAGATCCGGCTAGGACCAAGTATTTTGCCCTAGTCATTTCGGTAAATTTACAGAAAACCTGGGTTCACTAATACGTAAATATTAGTATGTTTTACCACTAATTAGGGTAAATATTGAATGAATTACCGTTATTGGGTACAGTTTTTCTACCTTCATTACCCACTTATTTAGACCATTCTAAGACTATTTTCTTCTATGGCATTTTCTCCGCAAATGCCCCATTTCCAAGATAGGGCATATTCAAATGGGGCATTTTGATATTAGCCTGACCTTACCTGACCTGACCTAACCTAACCTAGACCGCATCAGACTACCGGGACCTAACCTGGGCAGACTACCGGGACCTAACCTGGGCAAACTACCGGGAAATAACCGTGGTAAAGTACAGAAAATGACCGGGCCAAAGTATTGGGACCTAGCCGGATCTGGCAACACTGCTACAAAACGGTAATTCTTTCAATAAATACCCTAATTAGTACCTTTCTAAGACACTTTTCATCTATGGTGTTTCTCTCGGAGATGCCCCGTTTTCATACCTCAATACAAACATGGGGGAGAGCCTGGGAATCCGGGGTTTTGGGTGGGGGAAAACACGCTATACACTATGGTTTTGCCTTTATAATACAGTTCCAACCTATGGAGTATTTATTGGATATGCCCCGTTATCGAAATATGCCCCGTTTTCATACCCCAATACAAACATGGGGGAGAGCCTGGGAATCTGGGGTTTTGGGTGGGGGAAAACACGCATAGCACTATGTTAATGCCATAATTATACACTTCCAACCGTAAATAAAATAGTTAATGATAAAAAAAAAATTCCAAGTGTTGGAGAACATTGCAATGTAATACCAATACAGCCCAAGTAGCAGCGTTACCAACATGTGTACACAATGTATATGTAGGAATGACATATATATAATAATATGTGTATAAAAATGGACAAAATAAAGGGTAAAGAATGTTGAATAAACAATAAATAACATACCTTACAGAAATTATGTGGATGGTGTGGGATTGTTGTGATCAGAGGAGATATCTGAGTCGTCTGAATCATGTGGTAATGGCGGACGAACACGGTTGGGGCGGATAGAGTTTTGCAGCCTCCAGAAGGAATTGATGAAACGCAAGATCTTCGTGTTGGTCTAGAAATATATATCTTGCAATATATTGTCTCAAATACTTGGCTTTGATTCCTGGTCGTTTAATATGTTCCTTAACGTCTCTCCACAATCTCTCTATGTTTTGTGTGTGTATTTCAGTATTAACCGGGTCGACAAAATTAATGCTGTGATTTACACACCAATGTCGATAGCCCTCGTCCTCGAGAGAATTGTATGCACGCCAAGAATCAGAGCAAATGGTAGTGCCAGGCAATATAAAAAGTTTTATTAGTGGAATAAGAGTTTCTTTATTCCGTGGAAGTGGTTGAGTCGCATCGTCTAAGAGCGGGATAATAAATTTTTTCTTGGAGACTCTTTCAATTCCTCCAAACACCTACACTTGAGACAAAACACGACCGACGTTGTGTTTCCGTCTGACAACAAGGGTTTCATCAATCTCAACTGTTATATGAGGACCACCTATAGGGGGTTGAGATGTTAGCCATTTCTCGCACACTTCACTACAGAAACTTCTCCAATCGACAGAAGTTTTGCTGTTTATGCTCAAGTTTTTGATAGTCTGGATGTGTGAAAAACTCTTATCACAAAATACGTTAATAAAACACAGCACTTTCCAGGGTTCGATGTGTGAATGGTCTAAAAATGAGCCTTTAAATGACGACACAGAAAATCCACAACGTCTTCTTCTCTTTGTCTTTGCTATTAGAGTTGTGTGATAACAACGAAAAAGGTTATCATGTGTTAAACAACAATTGTTACCGCAATTAGGACACTTGAGATCAGTTGGTAAGACACCGTGATTTTGAAATAAAGTTATACTGGTCTCGTTATTTCTAAAATGGCTTGCTATAATTTTGTAGAATAGAGGACGACAACCGGCACACAAGTGTTCCATAGTGAGCAACTGAAAGAGAAAGACCCACGCTCTAACGTCCTATTTATAGGGGATAATCACGTGACCCAGTTTTCCATACAGCAGCATTACAAACTCAAAAATAAATGGAAAAGCAGCCAAAAAAGTAAAATGATAGCCACACCGTACCTATCCCACCCAAACATAACCTAACAATATTTCACCCTACACTAAATAACCAATTAAAGCCCAAAATAAAGTAACATAACAAAACAAAAGTAAAAATATAGATACATAATATAAATACTCTTAGAATGAAAACACGTGTTCATGTGCACAAAAGTAGCCCAAATGGCTATAAAAATTAGTAGATGGTAATGCACATATTAATATTTAGAGTAGCCAGCAGAGGGCCAAAATTTCCAAGGCTATAAGCAGTGGTACTAACTCAAAATAACAAAGAGAAGCACCCAATACTATGAAAAGAAGTAGAATTATAGCCAAATCCTACCGACCCCTACATATCCTTACTAAACAAAACCTAACCTAACCTAACCTAACCCAAACAAACCAAAGCAAAGCATAACAAACCTAACCAAAAATAAGGAAAGATAATAAAAAGTAACATAATGAAATTACCCAGTGAATAATAACACGTGTTCAGGTGCACATTTGTAGCCCAAATGGCTATGAAAATGAGGAATTGGTAATGTACATAATAAGTGGATGGCTATCGGCATCGAATAAAATCCCACAATTGCCAGATCTCCAATAAAATGTTAAATCAAATGGTTATTTTGGGAATTAGTGTTACCTAACCTGACCTGACCTAACCTAGACCACAACAGACTACCGGGACCTAACCTGGGCAAACTATCGGGACCTAACCTGGGCATAAAACCGTTGTACAATTAATAAAGTGACCGAGTAAATATCCCGGGATGTAGATGGATGTGGTAACACTGCACTTCCATTACCAATAATTTACAGAGTAACCACAAGATGGCAACACAGTGATATCAAGGAATTAATGACAGGAGTAGACACTAGATGGCAACAATGTAACATCCTGGATATGGAAATTTCCATAAAAAGAGTAGGACGCTCATAGACAATATTGCCAATACAAAATATAATAGGGCAAATATAGCCAGACCAGCCAAAAGTAGCGTGAATATTGTAACATTTACAACTATGAAAAGACTATAATTGTAGTGAAAACATATCAAACGTAAACACAAGAGAACCAATCTCCCCACCTGAAACTAGCTTCATCCAACGCACCCCCAATATTGCATGCGTCTTGAATAACGTGGAATATAACGAAAAGCAACGAAAATAACGGTAGGAAGTCAATTATATAGGCAGAACCACAGTGAAATGCGTGTTTTCCCCCACCCAAAACCCCGGATTCCCAGGCTCTCCCCCATGTTTGTATTGGGGTATGAAAACGGGGCATCTCCGAGAGATACACCATTGATGAAAAGTGTCTTAGAATGGTCCTAATTAGTGGTAAAACATACTAATATTTACGTACTAGTGAACCCAGGTTTTCTGTAAAAATACCGTCATTTCCTGTACTTTACCACGGTTATTTCCCGGTAGTTTGCCCAGGTTAGGTCCCGGTAGTTTGCCGCAGTCTAGGTTAGGTTAGGTCAGGTTAGGTCCGGTAGCTTGCCGAAGTCTAGGTTAGGTCAGGTAAGGTCAGGCTAATTTCAATATTAGCTAACTTGGAAATGGGGCATTTCCGAAGAAAAGTTGGTACGGTATTTATTGAAAAAATTACCGTTTTGTAGCAGTGTTGCCAGATTTGGTTAGGTCCCAGTATTTTGCATTTCCTGTACTTTACCATGGTTATTTCCCGGTAGTTTGCCCAGGTTAGGTCCTGGTAGCTTGCCGCAGTCTAGGTTAGGTCATGCTAATTTCAAAATTTGAATATGCCCTATCTTGGAAATGCCATAGAATAAAATAGTCTTAGAATGGTTTAAATAAGTGGGTAATGAAGGTAGAAAAACCGTACGCAGTAATGGTAATTCTTTCAATATTTACCGTATTTTACCACGGTTAGTTCCCGGTATTTTGCCCGGGTTAGGTCCCGGTAGTTTACTGCAGTTTAGGTTAGGTTATGTTAAGTCATGTAAGGTCATACTAATTTCTAAATGCTATATTTGAATATGACCTAACTTGGAAATGTTAAGAAAAGTGGGTATTTATTGAAAGAATTACCGGGTATTTTTCCCTGGGTCATTTCCTGTACTTTATCACAGTTATTTCCCAGTAATTTGCCCAGGTTAGGTCCCAGTAGTCTGCTGTGGTCTAGGTTAGGCTAGGTAAGGTCAGGCTAATTTCAAAATGCCCCATTTGAATATGCCCTATCTTGGAAATGGGGCATTTGAGGAAGAAATACCATAAAAGAAAATAGTCTTAGAATTGTCTAAATAAGTGGGTAATGAAGGTAAGAAAACCGTACACAATAACGGTAATTCTTTCAAAATTTACCGATATGGGGCATTTCTGAAGGAAAGTGTTTTAGAATGTTGTGAATTTGTGAATATAGAAGGTAAAAACATTGTAATAGAAAATAACAATAGAATAGATAATTACCGGTTGATTTTAGTACTCGTATTTCAATTTTTTATTTTTTTTTTAATTGGGTAAATTTTCCGAGCTGCACGTGTGAGATTTTCAGACAAAATATAGCTTTTCCAAGATTTTTTTAAGTGAATAATTAAATTTTTTTCATGTGATTAGTTTAATTTTAACATCCATTTATTGTGCAAATATCCTGTTTTAGCCATACATACCTAACCCAACCCAACCCAACCTAACTAACCAAACCTAACTAACCAAACCCAACATAACCCAACTCAACCTAACCCAACCTAACCTAACCAAACCAATCCTAACCTAACCCGACCCAACCTAACCTAAGCTAACCCAACCAAACCAAGCCTAACCAAACCAATCCCAACCTAACCCAACCCAACCCGACCCGACCCGACCTAACCTAACCTAATCTGAACCATTGCAGACTATCGGGACCTAACCATAGCAGACTATACCCGGACCTAACCTGGACAGACTATACGGAGTTTCACAAGGTAAGACCTATATCAAACTTAGAGAAATTTGACCATAATAACTTATATCACGGTGAAAATTACATATCTCATACCATAAAACACCCTAACTTATTATTATTATATATACCGTACCGTAAAACTCCCTACCTTGGGACAATTTTTACATGTGTTAGTGAATGATTATCATCATTATTATTATTATTGTCATCATTATTATCATTATTATTATCATCATTAGTCTTATTACTATTATTATTACTATTATTATTACTATTATTATTACTATTATTACTATTATTATTATTACTATTATTATTATTATTATTACTATTATTATTACTATCATTATTATTACTATCATTATTACTATTACAATTACTACTACTATTATTATTATTATTACTATCATTATTATTATTATTATTACTATTACTATTACAATTACTACTACTATTATTATTATTATTATTATTATTATTACTATCATTATTATTACTATCATTATTATTATTATTATTACTATTACTATTACAATTACTACTACTATTATTATTATTATTATTATTATTATTATTATTATTATTACCTCCAGTGTTGTATGTAGGTATGTATGTATGTGTGTGTATTTGCTCTCTTTCTCTCTGTATGTGTGTGTGTGTATATGTATGTATGGATGTGTATGTGTATATATGTGTGTGTATGTATGTATGTATATATGTGTGTTTGTAATAATAAATAATAATAATAATAATTAATGGTTTATTAATACAGTTTTAGAATATATACAAAACTGTTAACAAATTAATTGGGTATTGTTAGTATGTGTGTGTGTGTATGTATGTGTATATTTTAGTGTGTATGTGTCTGTGTGTATATATTTTTAGTGTGTGTGTGTGTGTGTGTGTGTGTGTGTATGTAAATTGTGTACGTAAATAAACCGACAGCAGACAGACAGAGAGTGGGAGTTTCTGAGTCCCATACTATTATTATTACTACTATTATTATTATTATTATTATTATTATTATTATTATTATTATTACTACTATTATTATTATTATTATTATTATTATTACTACTATTATTATTATTATTACTATCATTATTATTATTATTACTATCATTATTATTATTATTATCATTATTATTATTATCATTATTATTATTATTATTACTATCATTATTATTATTATTATTACTATTATTATTATTATTACTATCATTATTATTATTATTACAGAATGGTGGACTGAAGCAGAGTATATCCACACCTGACCTAACACACACACACACATACAAGCAGCCAGTGAAAACATTACCCTCCAGTGTTGTAAGTAGGTATGTATGTGTGTATTTACTCACTCTCTCTCTCTCTCTGTAAATACGTGTTCTCTCTCTCTCTCTGTAAATACGTGTTCTCTCTCTCTCTGTAAATACGTGTTCTCTCTCTCTCTGTAAATCCCACACACCCCAAACCCCACCCAGCACCCCAGACCAACACCCTACACCCAGCACCCCAGACCAACACCAACACAGAAGGCATGAAGGCTCGGCTATAAGGTCAACGATACTTCCTGATATTAAGAAAAACCCACTTTTTATAGACAGAAAGTATTTAATATGGACGTTTGTGAGTGAACAACTACCTCCCTCTTCAGCAGTACAGAGTTGAATCTGAAGAGGGAGGTAGTTGTTGCCTCACAAACATCCATATTAAATACTTTCTGTCTATAAAAAGTGGGTTTTTCTTCACGTCATTGTGAATTACCACTCTACTTCCTCATGTACTTCACAATGTCTATGGTCTGGGTCTTGTTTTACTCTGTTTTTACAGATAAACTTTTTTATCTTTTTCTCTTATCTGCCAGAATTGATAAATTGTTGATTTGCTTTGGTCAATTATACTGCTGTCATATAGAAACTTCCCAATTATATTTTCTTCATCATAGTTATATATATATATGGATGCTGTAGCACTATGTGTTTTTATTCCTTTCTACACTATAGGCTTCACAGTGTAGTAGGAAGTGTATGACATCTTCCTTTTCATTTCCACACATTATATATACAGTCGGTGTCAAATATAATCATCCATATAGGGGTAACTCAAGTAAGAGTTTGACAGCTTCCCTCTGTTCCTTAGATGATAAACTTTCTAATAAATAGGTTTGGTACCATCTTTTATTTTACTACAAGCAGCTACGCACTACTTAAAACAATAACATCATATGTAAACGTGAAAACATTAGACAGTAAATTGTTTGAGATACCCATATGTGGATGATTGTTATTGACCGCGACTGTACATTCCATTGTTTGATTACTAAACCTCTTTCTGTCTCCCAAGTTGATATTGTTGGTACGACACTTGAACATAATTATCACTGCTTTGGTGTTATTGTAAATGTCTTCTTGTCCTCCCAGTTCTTTTCTCCACTCTCTATACAGCTTCAGACTATCTTTTACTTGCATCTCACTTTTCCATCTTTCTTTTTTCCCACTTTTTCACCGATTTCAGCATTGTTAATGTCTATTCCTCTTATTCCCATCATTCTTCTATCTTCCAACAGCCTTCCAATCCACTTATTTTTCCTCTTTTTCCAACCTCATTTCTTGTATCACACTCTCCAGTAGAATGTTACTTTCACCTCTTAGAATATGCTGCCAGTATTTTAATTGTCCCTCCATAATCCTACCCTTATTACAGTTTCTTGCGTATAACTAGGCGCTCCCACACTGTTTTCTAACCTTTGTAGTTTCTTTATTTCTTCTTTATCATACATTTCCAGTACACTTTGCCTATCATTAATCTCACACAACCCACCACAGAAGGCATGAAGGTTCAGCTATAAGGCCAACACCTCCACAGAAGGCTCAGCTATAAGGCTAAGCAAGGTATGTATGGTATATATACAGTATGTCTGTCAAGTGAGTATATTATACTATGTTTGTATGTCTGTCAAGTGAGTATATTATACTATGTTTGTATGTCTGTCAAGTGAGTATATTATACTATGTTTGTATGTCTGTCAAGTGAGTATATTATACTATGTTTGTATGTCTGTCAAGTGAGTATATTATACTATGTTTGTATGTCTGTCAAGTGAGTATATTATACTATGTTTGTATGTCTGTCAAGTGAGTATATTATACTATGTTTGTATGTCTGTCAAGTGAGTATATTATACTATGTTTGTATGTCTGTCAAGTGAGTATATTATACTATGTTTGTATGTCTGTCAAGTGAGTATATATATATATATATATATATTAACACTATTACCGCACCCCCTAACCCCCCCTCCAAACCTGTCCCCCTACTCCCGCACCCCCTAAACCCCCCCCAAGCCTGTCCCCCTACTCCCTCACCCCCCTACAGCCTGTCCCCTACTCCCGCACTCTTCCACCCATTATATATATTATATTGTTACTTATTGTTTCTTGAGTTAGTCAGGAGACATGGGCTTTCTCTTACCACTCTCATTTGTGTTCACAGAAAGCCAACCCACCCTCTAAGAACACTTGCTATAGTTATTGTTAATTGTACCATTACTATTTGGTGTGTTACAACACTTATGTTAAGTGTTCAAGTGCTTGGGAGGTTGTGCTGGTTGAACATGGAGTAATACAGTTATGTTCTGTTCAAGTGCTTGGAAGGTTGTGCTGGTTGAACATGGAGTAATACAGTTATGTTCTGTTCAAGTGCTTGGAAGGTTGTGCTGGTTGAACATGGAGTAATACAGTTATGTTCTGTTCAAGTGCTTGGAAGGTTGTGCTGGTTGAACATGGAGTAATACAGTTATGTTCTGTTCAAGTGCTTGGAAGGTTGTGCTGGTTGAACATGGAGTAATACAGTTATGTTCTGTTCAAGTGCTTGGAAGGTTGTGCTGGTTGAACATGGAGTAATACAGTTATGTTCTGTTCAAGTGCTTGGAAGGTTGTGCTGGTTCAACATGGAGTAATACAGTTATGTTCTGTTCAAGTGCTTGGAAGGTTGTGCTGGTTCAACATGGAGTAATACAGTTATGTTCTGTTCAAGTGCTTGGAAGGTTGTGCTGGTTCAACATGGAGTAATACAGTTATGTTCTGTTCAAGTGCTTGGAAGGTTGTGCTGGTTCAACATGGAGTAATACAGTTATGTTCTGTTCAAGTGCTTGGAAGGTTGTGCTGGTTGAACATGGAGTAATACAGTTATGTTCTGTTCAAGTGCTTGGAAGGTTGTGCTGGTTCAACATGGAGTAATACAGTTATGTTCTTTTTTTTGTCAAGTTTTTCCTCAAACCTTTGGTATGATTAATTAAAGACCCTGTGATGGTTTTTGAGACTTGGTTGGTGTCTTGTGATTCCTCCTGACTATGCCACCAAACATGCTCCTATATTGGTGATGTTTGGTGAGACTTGGAGGCTTCTGATTCCTCCTGACTATGCCACCAAACAACCTTCTATATTGGTGATGTTTGGTGAGACTTGGAGGCTTGTGATTCCTCCTGACTATGCCACCAGACAAGCTCCTTCTATATTGGTGATGTTTGGTGAGACTTGGAGGCTTCTGATTCCTCCTGACTATGCCACCAAACAACCTCCTTCCTTCCACATAGATAGTGTTTCATGATAATATTTGAAGGACTCATTTACCTCCAATTTTCTGACTACATCACAGGGTCCCTTAAGGGGGTGCGGGAGTAGGGGATAGGCTTGGGGGGGGGGGCACAGAATATGGGGACAGGCTTGGGGTGGGTAGAAAGCCTGTCCCCTATTCCCGCACCCTCCTAACCCCCCCCCAAGCCTGTCCCCCTACTCCCGCACCCCCCAAAAACACCCACACACCCCTAAACCCCCAAAGCCTGTCCCCCTATTCCCGCACCACTTGGATAAAATATTGAGGGGTCCTTGGACAGTGGACTACCAACACATCCTTACCTTTACAGCCACACTGACACCTAGTTAGTCCACAGAATATTTTCAAGTAACACACTTTCTGTCTGATGCATAATGATTGTCTGGTAGCAAAAAGTGTCTGTTAAATCTGAAATCCTTTAAATGGGGGTCCATTAAATCAAGGGTCGAGTGTATTAGGAAAATACCATATATTTCAAGTGAACAGTGTTTTTTTCTGACACCTAGCAAATGATAGCTAGGGCTAGGAAAAGGAAAGTCCTACAGAGTATATACATAATGATATATGATATTGGAGCCATGAGAGGTACACAAGTGATGTGAATTGATACAATAGCCTGGGGATGTTCTTTTGTTATGTGTTGTACTCTGTGTTAGCAGGGAACAATACAGTTGTGGTCAATACTAATCATCCACATATGGGTATCTCAAACAATTTACTGCCTTTTTTTGTGATTTATATCATACAATAGTTTTATCTTGATTAATAAGTGGGTATTAGTACAGAAGTGGACCTGAATTCAGCAGTGTTGCCAGATCCGGCTGGGTCCTAGTATTTTACCCCTGTCATTTATTGTACTTTATCACGATTATTTCCCGGTAGTTTGCCCAGGTTAGGTCCCGGTAGTCTGATGCGGTCTAGGTTAGGTTAGGTCAGGCTAATTTCAAAATGCCCCATTTGAATATGCCCTATCTTGGAAACGGGGCATTTGAGGAAGAAAAACCATAGAAGAAGTGTCTTAGAATGGTCCAAAATAGTGGGTAATGACAGTAAAATATCTATTATACAGTAAGGTCCACTTCTGTACCTTTACCAATAAGTGGTATCGATCTGTTCATAATTATCTGGCCCGTGTACTGTATACTCTAATAAATTAAATATGGCACGCTGGGGTAAATGAGTTTGACAAGTTGACAACCATGCGAATATATCCTATCTGGCAACACTATGCACTAATCAACAAGAGACAGTGATGCCAAGTATGGGGAATTATTCTTAGGCATAGAGAATTAGAGGTAACTATGGGGAAATTATATAAAGATTGTTGAAGAGTAAACAGGGAATTTTTGAGGTAAAAAAGGGAAATTCTGTTTAAGTTGGGAAAATTTCATCAAGCAGACCTGGCAACACTGCACACTACACAACAACAAACATATCTGGTAACACTGACGAGACCAAAACAAATATGATGGCGCCAAGACTCACTCCATATTTATCGCGGGTAAATATTGACATTATTTAATTAATTATTTATTCCCTGACTATTCAAGGTGTTAATAAGTATATAAAGGACCCCTGTGGTGTAAATAAATAACGATAAGTGGATAAATAAGGCGATAATTGATTAAATAAGACGATAAAAAATGAACCCGTGAGTGGAAAAATTTATCACTGGAAAATAAATATTGACCATTTCATTATTTATTTATTCCCTGACTATTTCAAGGTGTTTATGAGTTAATAAAGGACCCCTGTGGTGTAGATAAGGTAAATTTACAGAAGAACTGGGTTCACTATATTGTATATTTTAGTATCATTACCCACTATTTTGGACCATTCTAAGACACTTTTCATCTATGGTGTTTCTCTCGGAGATGCCCCGTTTTCGAGATATGCCCCGTTTTACAAACATAATTTGGAAATTAGTCTGACCTTACCTGACCTGACCTAACCTGACCTAACCTAACCTAGACCACAGCAGACTACCGGGACCTAACCTGGGCAAACTACCGGGACCTAACCTGGGTAAACTACCGGGATATAACCGGTGTAAACTATCATAAAGTGACTGGGGCAAATTTCCGGGACCTAGCCAGATGTGGTAACACTGCGCGATCCTAGCCAAAAACCCAGTTATTCTGTAATAATACCGTAGATAAATAACGATAAGTGGATAAATAAGGCGATAATTGATGAAATAAGACGATAAAAAATGATCCGGTGAGAGGAAAAATTTATCATTATTTTGTTATTACTGCCTTTATTTTATTTATTATTTATTCCCTGACTATTTCAAGGTGTTTATGAGTTAATAAAGGACCCCCGTGGTGTAAATAAATAACGATAAATGGATAAATAAGACGATAAATTATACAGCTGGTGGGACCCGAGTGTTAAAAATATTGGTATTTATTGAAAGAATTACCGTTTTGCAGCAGTGTTGCCAGATCCGGTTGGGTCCCAGTATTTTGCCCCAGTCATTTATTGTACTTTATCACGATGATTTCCCGGTAGTTTGCCCAGGTTAGGTCCCGGTAGTCTGATGTGGTCTAGGTTAGGTCAGGTCAGGTAAGGTCAGGCTAATTTCAAAATGCCCCATTTGAATATGCCCTATCTTGGAAATGGGGCATTTGCGGAGAAAATGCCATAGAAGAAAATAGGGTAAATATTGAATGAATTACCGTTATTGAGTACGTTTTTTCTACCTTCATTACCCACTTATTTAGACCATTCTAAGACTATTTTCTTCTATGGCATTTCCTCTGCAAATGCCCCATTTCCAAGATAGGGCATATTCAAATGGGGCATTTTGAAATTAGCCTGACCTTACCTGACCTGACCTAACCTAACCTAGACCGCATCAGACTACCGGGACCTAACCTTGGCAAACTACCGGGACCTGAATTGGGCAAACTACCGGGAAATAATCGTGATAAAGTACAATAAATGACAGGGGTAAAATACTGGGACCCAGCCGGATCTGGCAACACTGCTGCAAAACGGTAATTCTTTCAATAAATACCGAAAATAGTCTTAGAATGGTCTAAATAAGTGGGTGATGAAGGTAGAAAAAACGTACGCAATAACGGTAATTCATTCAATATTTACCAAAATATTTTATTAAATTTATTTATTTATTTATTTAGTAGAATGAGGGCAGACTGATTTCCAAATTAAGATTGTATAAGAAATACCATAGATGAAAAGTGTGTTAGAATGTTCCAAAATAGTGGGTAATGATACTAAAATAGGTATACAATATATATAGTGAATTAAATAATTTGGTAAATATTGAATGAATTACCGTTATTGGGTACGTTTTTTCTACCTTCATTACCCACTTATTTAAACCATTCTAAGACTATTTTCTTCTATGGCATTTCCTCCGCAAATGCCCCATTTCCAAGATAGGGCATATTCAAATGGGGCATTTTGAAATTAGCCTGACCTTACCTGACCTAACCTGACCTGACCTAACCTAACCTAGACAACAGCAGACTACCGGGACCTAACCTGGCCAAACTACCGGGAAATAACCGGGGCAAAATACTGGGACCTAGCCGGATCTGGCAACACTGCTACAAAACGGTAATTCTTTCAATAAATACCAAAATATTTTATTAATTAATTAATTTATTTATTTATTTATTTAGTAGAGTGAGGGCAGACTGATTTCCAAATTAAGATTGTATAAGAAACACCATAGATGAAAAGTGTGTTAGAATAGTCCAAAAAAAAAATTACCGAAATAATTCTATACTAATACCATAAGTTGTAGTTATTAATAAAAGTCTATTAATAAAAATCTAATTAAGGGTTTATAAGTTAAATAATAATAATAATAATAATAAAATAATTACAATAATACCAATAATAATAAAATAATAATAACAATAATAATAATAAAATAATTATAATACCAATAATAATAACAATAATACCAATAATAATAATACCAATAATAATAATAATACCAATAATAATAATAATACCAATAATAATGATAATAACAACAATAATCATAATAATTTCTTTTCAGTTGTCGACGCTCGTCAACGGTATTCAGAGTCGGTCGGTTCACGGCATCGCACCGCTCACCTCGGCCGTTGTAAGTCTATTAGGGTCGCGTTAGGAATTTTTTTAAAGAATATAAGGAGGTCAATATTTTAACACATTCTCAAAATTTTATAAGAATTTGGAGGTCAATATTTTTAAACATTCTCAAAATTTTATAAGAATTTGAAGGTCAATACTTTATTTAATATATAATAATTATAATAAAAAGGCATTCTAACCAGAATTATAAACAGAATTATAAACACTGCCTCACCTACCCCTCCCTTCTCTCTCTCTCTCTCTCTCTCTCTCTCTCTCTCTCTCTCTCTCTCTCTCTCTCTCTCTCTCTCTTAAGAAGGCTAATATTTGTGCAATTATTTTGTTTTATTGATAATTAAATATATAAATATTCGAGTATAAAAATATGTTAGGTGGATTCATGTATAATCTTCTTATTTATTTTATTGTCAAGAATGTAACACTCCATTTTTACATTCGTCACTCTTTATATTAAAAGCGCCATTTTCTCTTCTATCTATCTATCTATAGCTCCGACGCCTCGTTCCCTCCGGGAACTCCCCTCAAGGGGGTGGCCACGGCAGAAGTGTCTCCAGTTCTCCCTGTTCCAACACTCCCTCCTTACTTGTTCAAGCCCTCCTCTGCCCCTCATGTTTCTCTCCTTTACATACTCTTCCACTCTGTTCTGCCATCTAACCGGAGGTCTGCCTCTCACACCAGGTCCTACAACTTCACTTCCATACACCTTCTTTACAAATTCCTCGCCTTGCATTCTCTCCACATGTCCATACCATCTCAATGTATTACGTTTCACTCTCTCAACCACTCCACACTCAATACCAATTGCCTTCTCACTCATACCACATCTCTCATATACACTCTCATTACTTTCTCCATCCCATCTAGTAAGTCCACATGCTCCTCTCAAGTAACTCATTTCCACAGCACCTATTCTAGACTGATGCGCCCTATTCCATGTCCATGTCTCCGACGCATATGTCAGTGTTGGCAGGATTATACTATTTCGTAGTCCCCTTTTCACTTCCATACTCACACTTCTACCCTTCATAATCCTCCCCAGTGATCCTATGACCTGTCTACCCTTCACTGCTCTCTCCCTAATTTCTCCTTCCATACTTCCATGTTTACACATAACTGTACCCATGTACTTAAACTCCTTCACTTCCTCCATCCTCTCACCCCTCAGAGTTATCTCACATTTCGTCCCAGTTGGTACAGCCACTCTGTAAGGTGTAGCAAAGTCAATCACTTCAGTTTCTGCTCTTTCAAATACCATCACTTTACTTTTACCCACATTCACCTTCAATTTCCTTCGTTTACACACAGACTGAAATTCGTCCACCACTCTCTGTAAATTCCTTTCACTCTCAGCCATCAGCACAGTGTCATCCGCAAACAAACTTGCCACCAGGGACCAATTTGCTTCATTCAACCTCAACTTCACCCCCAGACCATTCACTTTGGCTTTCACCTCTCTCATACAACCATCCATATATATATTGAACAGCCATGGTGACATAACACACCCCTGTCTCAGCCCTACACTAATATTAAAACTCTCACTTAGATCACCCTCTACCCGTACACATGCTTTTGCATCTGCATAAAAAGCCTCAATGCCTTTCAGTAAAGGCCCCCCAACTCCATAAATTCTCAACACCTCTGTCATAGCTTTCCTATCAACTCTATCATATGCCTTCTCCAAGTCCATGAAGGCAGCATACAACTTCTTACCCTTCCCAATATACTTCTCCACTATTGATTTTAATGCAAATATTTGGTCCACACATCCTCTACCCTTTCTGAACCCTCCCTGCTCCTCACTAACTTTATTCCCTGTTACTTCCATCAGTCTCTCAGTCAGAACCTTCCCGTAAACCTTCCCCGGTACACTAAGAAGGCTTATTCCCCTATAGCTACCACACTCATCCTTACTTCCCTTCCCCTTATACAAAGGTACAATTATGGCTCTCCTCCAATCCTCTGGCACCTCTCCCTGCCTCCAGGCCAATGTACATATAAGCAACATCCACTCCACCACTACCTCCCCCCCACACTTTAACATTTCAGCAGTTATCCCATCCACCCCCGGTGCCTTTCCCATCTTCAACTTTCCTATTGCTTTCCTAACCTCTTCCCTTCCTAAATCTCCCTGTACACCCTGTCGTCTACCACCTGCCTCCATCCCCATGCATGTCACCACCGCCTCCCCTCCCGTCCCCCCATTCATCAGACCATCAAAATGCCTCTTCCACACTTCTTTCACTTCCTCACTTCTACTCACAGTAACTCCATCCTCTCTCTTCATTCTCACACTACCAGACTTTCCTTCTCCTTTTTCTCTTTTAACCTCCTTCCAGAATAATTTCTTGTTCTCTTTAAACTTTTCACTCAGCTTCATACCAAACTCCTCATCCACTCTCCTTTTACTCTCACTCACCATCATTTTCACTTGTCTCTTACACACATTATATTCTCTTTTCCATCTCTCTCTCACTTCTTCCGGCACATTCCTCTGTAGTGTTCTCCGATATGCCTTCCTCTTATCCTCTACAGCATCTTTCACTTCTTCTGTCCACCAAGCACTCCCTTTCTTGCCCCTCTTCTGTGACTTATATCCTACTACCTCTGCTGCTGTCCTTAATACTCTCATCTTAAACATTTCATACACCGCATTCACTCCCACTCCCTCACCTATCCCCATCCTTACATCCCCCAGCGCCTCACCCACCCTCCTTTTATATTCCTCCCTATACTCTTCTACATCTAATTTCCCACTAGCCACCACCCTCTTATTCCTCACCCCTTCATCCCTCCTACTATACTCCCACTTAACCCTAACCTTCATCCTCACCAACACCGCAAAATGGTCGGAGCAATGGACCATTCCTCTCACTACTTTTGCGTCATACACATCCTTCCTCAACCTTTCATCCACTGCCACATAATCAATCAAACTCTTCTGCTCTCCTCTCTCATCCCTTCTCTTCCATGTATACCTGTGGATCATCTTGTGCTGAAAGAAGGTGTTCGCCAAGAACAACCCCCTCTCAGCACAGACATCCACCAGATATTCACCATTCTCATTTGTTCCTTCTACACCCCATTTACCCACAATATTCCCCACTTCCTCACCTCCCACCTTTCCATTCATGTCTCCCATCATCACTATTCTCCTTCCATTATCAATTCCTCTCAGACATGCATTCAGCTCTTCCCAAAACACTCATCTTCTCTCTCCCTGTCTTACTCTTTTCATTCACTGGTGCATAAGCACACACCCAAGCATACTTCACCAAGCCAATCTTTCCAGTCATCCATACAATCCTCGATCCATGCCACCCATGTCCATCCACTCCCTTCCACACCCACGGAGACACCAACAGCGCACACCCTTCCTTCCCTCTTCCTTTACTCTTTTCATTCATGCCCGTCCATACTACTCCTCCCTCCATTCCCTCCCACAGTCCACTCTCCCTTCCTTCCTGACACTCAACCACTCCACATCCTTTCACGTGTGTCTCCGTCACTCCCATCACATCCACTCTTCCTTTCTTAAAACATTCTACAATCTCTCGCCTCTTGGTCCCATCCGTCATTCCATTCACATTCATAGCTACCACTCTCATACAATCCCTCTTCCCTACTCCCTCTACAGGGCAACCCGGAGACCCTCCCCCGCCAGTAGCCATATCTGTCCACTCCCCCATTGGGGGGCCACTGATGGCTGGCAAGGCCAATGCAGTGCTCATTCCCGGAGGGACACGGGCCGTCGGCATTGTCAAAAGCTAAAAACAAGGTCATAAATTTAAAAGAAATTATCACAAAATATAAAAACATGCAGTCATAGAAATTAAAATCTTAAAAACACTAAAATACAATAAAAATACAATAAAAACCTTAAAACCTATATGTGGGGGAAGCTAGGTCTCACCCCCACACCGCCTTCCCCTTTGGCTCCACCTCCTGAATGGATAAAAACTAGATAAAAAAAGGAGGTGTACCCCCGAGGTCACCGCTTGGAGGCAGGGTAAGGCTTACCTACCCTTCCTGGGGAGGGGTAGGTCACCGAGGTTCTTGCTTTTCCCAATACTGATAGCAGTTAAGCACAGTAGCAATCCTCGACCTCATTGGTTACGATATTGCCACTGCGCAAAGCAGTGTTATATTATATGTTATATTATATCATTAACAATTATATATATTTATTAGTGAGGATTTATTGTATTAATAATTGTCTTCAGATAACATGTATCAGTATAATACTAATTTGTATAATTCATCATACCATTGTTGTTGTATATTACCCATAGTATTGAGTTAATATGTAACAGTGTATTTATAACCTCACTCCCTCCAAGGGGGTGGCCACGGCAGAAGTGTCTCCAGTTGTCCCTGTTCCAACACTCCCTCCCTCCTCTGTCCCTCACATTACTCTCCTTACTCTGTCCCTCATGTTACTCTCCCTACTCTGTCCCTCATGTTACTCCCCCTTACATACTCTCCTTACTCTGTCCCTCATGTTACTCTCCCTTACATACTCTCCTTACTCTGTCCCTCATGTTACTCTCCCTTACATACTCTCCTTACTCTGTCCCTCATGTTACTCTCCCTTACATACTCTCCTTACTCTGTCCCTCATGTTACTCTCCCTTACATACTCTCCTTACTCTGTCCCTCATGTTACTCTCCCTTACATACTCTCCTTACTCTGTCCCTTACATACTCTCCTTACTCTGTCCCTCACATTACTCTCCTTACTCTGTCCCTCATGTTACTCTCCTTTACATACTCTGTATACAGTACATTAATAATTTATATATGGAGTCCTGCATTATACTGGTACCTTACCATCATTAATACCATCAATGTTCTTCTTGTATATGACCCATAGTATTGAGTTAACATGTAAGAGTGCAGTACTAATCTATATATGTTTTTTCAGGATGTATGTATGGTGACACAATACATTGGATTTTCACAGCTTTATCAGTTTTGAATAGAGGATGACACCCATTACCTTCACAACAATACCAACAACAATACCAACTACCTCATAATACAATAATGGTAAGTGTATGAAGTGAAGGGAGAGTTTACCCTGTAGTGAAGTGGTAGGGATAAACCAGTTTTTGTTATCAAGCCTTACTATGGATGTAAACATGACTGTACCCCTTTGTTGGGTTTGGGTTGTCCAAGCAACACCAAGCTCACTTGGTTTTCACCAAGCAAGCTTGCCCTGTACTGTTTTTGTGGGTCGCTTGGATACGAAGCCGTGCCATGCAGTAGCCGTTAAAACCAAGCCGTCTTGGTATCCAAAGCAACCCCTGCTTGGTAACAGTGTTGGTGCTGCTTGGTAACAGTGTTGGTGCTGCTTGGTAGTCACCTGACAACAACAATATGGACCACAGATAATTGATATTGGCTTAACTAGTACATGTAACTTGCAATCAGTGCCAAATAAACAAAAATAATTATGTAATAACATGTTGTAGTATTATTTAAGGAGGTATTGGCTGCTTGGATAATTTTTGTACATATTATTATGGAAGACAAAATTTAAAGGATTATTTATAAGTAATCAAACTTGCAATTTTTTACTAGTAGCCTACTTACAATTTTCTACCAGTGCTTACACTGCTGCAGAAGTCTTAATATAAATAATATTTATTATTAAAGAAAAATGTGGTTACTCAGTTAAATGATTCTTTACCTAAACATATACCTAATCATGGGTGAAATTTCAACATGTGAGGATTGGTATAATGGCCATCAAGTTTTCATTAATAATTAAGTGTCCAATTTTTGTTGTTTTTTCCCCTCCACCTAAACTGGAGATATGAGGCTGTTGGGTACCTATATTATAATTGTGATGATTTTATTTGGAGATGAGTTGGCCTTCTCTGTGGTTATTTTAAATGTTACCAAAGTGTATTCCTAATATTAACCCTTTTATTGCTTTCCTATGATATCACCATTCCGTCAAATGATAATTTTTGGGCTATTATTTTGGTTGGACACCTTGGGCAAGACAATTGTTGGGCTCCACGTATCTGGTCTGTTTTTGTTGTCAGATAGTGCTGTGCTCCAAGCCCACTTGGACAATAATAAAACGACACTTGTAGTGCCACAAGGAGATGTGGGGGGCTGCTCCCTCCTCCAACAGGGATTGGGGGGGTTGTGATGTGGTGGGGGCGGGGGGGATCTACGGTTTGGCATTTTGTTTGGGAGGGTGTGTGAGGAAGGCCTCGTATATGTATGTATGTGTGTGTTTTCATCTTGGCAACAACAGTCAAACAGTGTGTGTGATTTCAGTACAAGAATATTATTATGGTAATGGTGTGTGTGTCTGTGTGTGTGTGTGTGTGTGTTCAAAGGATAGTGATAAATGTATTTTCATCTTATATTGAGAGCCTACTAGAGAGAGTAAGTAAGTAAATATTTATTGGTTATTTCATACCAAGGTATATTAATATTAAATCTATCTTCAAGACAGGAAAATATGAGTAATGGTAGATGGTTTTTACTCTCATCATTTTCACTCAATAAATTCTGCTGGCATTAAATATTGCAAGATATTAATTTTGGCCCCAACTTTATTCCATATCAATGATCTTGTGTCTATGTACAGTCACGGACAATAATTAATCATCCACACATAGGTAACTCTAACAAATTGCTATTGAATATTTTCATGTTTTGTTATTATGTATTTTTTGTTGTTGTTGAACTAGTCAGTATTTGCTTGTAGTGAAATAGAAAATGGTAATTAAACTATTTATTAGAACCAGATAGATAGATAGTGAGAGAGAGAGAGAAAGAAACAGAGGGAAGCTGTCAAACATTTACATGAGTCACCCCAATGTGGATGAATATTATTGTCTGTGACTGTACAACACAATATGTGTTAGGGGGGTGTGGGAGTAGGGGGACAGGCTTTGGGGGGGTGTGGGAGTGGGGGGACAGGCTTGAAGGGGGGGGTTAAGGGGGTGCAGGAATAGGGGACAGGCTTTATACCCACCCGAACCCTGTCCCCCTACCCCCGCACCCCCTTAGTGGTGTTGACAACATAGCCAGCAGTGTGTCAATGGGATAGCTGTCCCCCAAACCTGTCCCCTACTCCTGCACCCCCCTAACACATATTGGTACCACACTATCATCAACACCATCAATATTCTTCACTTTACAGTTAAGTTTACACAGACAGTCTCTTTGTAATTGTAATAGACAAGTTTAACATTTTTTCATTACTTTAATATCGGGGGGTTGAGATGTAGTACGTGTGTGTGTATGTATGTATATTATTATGTGTTTGGGAGGGTGTGTGACATGACGAGGCTACCTCCAGTGTGGAGATGAAGGCCTCGTATATGTATGTATGTACAGTCGTGGTCAATAATAATCATCCACATATGGGAATCTCAAACAATTTACTGTCTAATGTTTTCACGTTCACATATATGATTTTATTATTTTAAATAGTGTGTGTGTGTGTTATTGTTTTAACCCTAGATTAGCAGTGTCGTCCGGCATCCCGTCAAGCTGCCCCTTTTGTGTTGCTGTTAACACGGTGATAGGGCTACAAGGCTGGCATCCCATGTAATCTCTGCTTGTGTATTGGTGTTGCTGTATGAGGTGCAATCATGTGGTTTATAAATATACTATAGCTGTAGGGCCCCAATGTCCAGGATTCCGGACACGTCTGCTAACACAGGGTGGGTAGTACACTCCGGGATTCCGGACATGTCTGCTAACATATGATGGGTGATAAAGTCCCGGATTCTGGACATGTCTGGTGGAATCGGGTGTGTATTGTAACCTTGGAAAATGCAAGAATTGTCTAATAATATAACTTATTATTATATAATATTATAATATTATATTAAAATATTATATGATATATATTTTATATTATTATATTTGTTTCTTTTACAGGTTTTCAGAATTCATACGTAAATATCAAAGTGACATCCAGGTAAATACTACAAAAGTGACAGTATAAATAAAAGAAAGAGTTACAGTATATCAGAAAAAGTTTCAGTGCAAATAAAATAATAATGTGACAATATACAAATGAGAAAGTATAGCTAAAATAAATGAGAAAGTTATTTTATCAGAAAAAGAACAAAGGGAAACTATGAATAAATGAAAGTAACAGTGAGAACAATAAAATCGAGAAAGGTGTGCTTGGATACATGCTGTGAAGTGAGGGAGCGCCTTCATGTCATCCACTAATAGATATTTCATGTAAAGTAATTTGCTTTGATTTTTTTCCAGAGAATTGCAGGTGTTTTCAAAAGTGATAATTATATAACAATGACAGTGTGAATATACAACACAGTGATAGTACAAGGAAATAACAATACAGATATAAATAACTAAGAAAGTGATACAACTAATAAAAAAAGGAACAGCATTATAATAATTGACAGTAAAAATGGCATCGAGAAAGAGGCGCTTGGACACAAGTGGTGAAGTCAGGGAGTGCCTTGACAGTTTGCTTTCCAGTGAAGAAGATGACTTACTGGAAGATGACAGCACTACCGATTCGAGTGGAGGGGAATTGGATAGGGAACATGAACTCCCACCCGATAGTGATGAGGAGATGCAGTTTGTGGTTGGTGAGAGAACACAATTCCCTTCTTCGACTCCCAAAAAACCAACACTTTCCAAGAAAATTCCACCCACACCAACATCGCCAATACCCAGCCCCACTCAACAACAGCCTGGCCCCTCACACTGTCGTGAACCACCAGCAACCACATCTGCACGTCAGCAGCGAGGCAGGCGGGCCACACGCGCAACATCTCGCGACACTGATGATGAGGAGTTTGATGCTGACAATCCACAACCCCTGCGCGTGAGGAGGAGACCTTCCATCACGGGTGCAACACCTCGGGCATCCCGGTCCCGATCCCGGTCCCGTAGATCACAAAGTAGACAACGTAGATCGCAGACCAGCAGCTCTCATGAGGGTGAGGAACGAATAGGCCGACATCGTCGTGAAGTCAGCCCACACCCCGATCTTATTGTGGATTTAGGTGCTGACACGATGTCCAGCAACTGTGGCTTTGAGTGGCAGTGCCAGCCAAGTCACACACGTCTGTCGCGGACCCTCAGCATAATATTTTTCCCTCAGGTTTAGAGGTACACCCAGCGGGAATCCGGGATTCATAAGGGAATCGCAAGTCCTACGTATCTCGGGGCACGTCTTGGCACAACATGTGCCAATTATGAGCAACCTGACAAAATACTGTAGTTAGGTGCAACACCATATGTAATGTTCCCTATTTTTTTACACTTTTTTTTCATTTCATCATAAGGCAATTAAATTTTCTTTGAAGAAGGTAGGCTATGTGTGTTTTCCCTTCTAAAAGGATACATTTTCTTTCAAATATTTGGAAATAAACTTTATACAATTCCTTTGATGTGTTTTTAACCCACAAATGTATGTCCGGAATAATGGACATGTCTGTCATTAACGTTAGATTTGGAACGCTGCTAATCTAGGGTTAAGTAGTGTGTAACTGCTTGTATTAAATTAAAAGATGGTAGTTAACCTATTTATTGTAAAGTTTATCATCTAAGGAACAGAGGGAAGCTGTCAAACTCTTACCTGTGTTACCCCTATATGGATGATTATATTTGACACCAACTGTATGTATGTTTTTTACCAATATATTTTATTTTGGGTAACATTTCAATAATATTATCTGGGATGCCTGTATATATATAGGGTCCATTCCACAGTGGTTGGTATTGGTTTGTAAGCACGCAAACGAAAGAATTTTAGCCGTGTAAATGACTTCTGGGTGAATTATTTAATGAATTTTGTGATTAAACTATACAGTGATTATTATTATTATTATTATTGTTGTTATTATTATTATTATTATTATTGTTATTATTATTATTATTATTATTGTTGTTATTATTATTGTTATTATTATTATTATTGTTGTTGTTATTATTATTATTGTTATTATTATTATTATTATTGTTATTATTATTACTATTATTATTATTACTGGTATTATTATTTTTATTATTATTATTATTATTAAATGACTTGTGGGTGAATTATTTAATGAATTTGGTGAGTAAACTATACAGTGATTATTATTATCTAACTGTTGGATAGATTTTGTGAATATGGATACTCACCTTTTGGAAAATAATGAAGCCTTACAAGTGTGGTTGGTTGGTTGGGAAGCTAACAAACCAATACCACTGTGGAATCAACCCATGTACAGTTGGCCACAGAAATTCTTACACAGGTTACATGGAAAGAGAAGTTATTAATTGATTATTGTGAATGTACTGTAATGAATAGTTTACCAAGTGACTCTTATCATTACAAAACAACAAACCTAATAATAATAATAATAATAATAATCACTGTATAGTTTACTCACCAAATTCATTAAATAATTCACCCACAAGTCATTTAATAATAATAATAATAATGTTGTATTGCAGTTACATATATAATCTTAACCTTTTATCTTTCTCTATGCATCTTCTTTCACACTTTCTATGTAAGGTTAGACAGCTGTTTCTCTCTATTTCACACACACACACACACACTGTCTGTCTGTCTGTCTCCTTTCCTGTGCCTTCTTTGATATTATTATTATTATCAATATTATTATTATTATTATTTTTATTATTATTATTTTTATTATTATTATTATTATTATTATTATTATTATTATTTTTATTTTTATTATTAATATTATTAATATTATAAGTTGGCTTCATATCCACCTGTGTATGTATTAGGTTTTGTAAAAATTATAAATTGTATAATTATTAGATTTAGTAAGAATTATAAACTAATTTGGTTATATATTTGTTACAGAGTTTTGGAATTAACTGGAATTAACTGGAGTTTTGGAATTAACTGGAATTGTACAAGTATGAGACCTCCTTCCATCTATAACAACAACAACAACAACACATTATTATAGATTACTGTAAGTATTTGTATTCATGGTATATACAGTACTATGGTTCTGTTGTCTTTATATGGAGACATTGTATGTACACTCGCGGTCAGAAATTGTGCCCTGATCCCTTGGCACGATGAATAGCAACTAGCCAAGCTTTGATGATTCCAACAAATGTGTGTTGTAGGGATACGCACAGTTGTTCGAACCTTATAAAAAAAAATTTTATATAAAAAAAAATTTTATATAAAAAAATTTTATATAAAAAAAAATTTATATAAAAAAAAATTTTATATAAAAAAAAAATTTATATAAAAAAAATTTTATATAAAAAAAATTTTATATAAAAAAAATTTTATATAAACAAAAAAATTATATAAAAAAAAAAAATTATATAAAAAAAAATTTTATATAAAAAAAATTTTATAAAAAAAAATTTTATATAAAAAAAATTTTATATAAAAAAAATTTATATAAAAAAAAAATTTATATAAAAAAAAAATTATATAAAAAAAATTTTATATAAAAAAAAATTATATAAAAAAAATTTTTATATAAAAAAAAATTTTATATAAAAAATTTTTTTATATAAAAAAAAAATTTATATAAAAAAAATTTTATATAAAAAAAATTTTATATAAAAAAAATTTTTATATAAAAAAAATTTTATATAAAAAAATATTTATATACAAAAATTTTTATATAAAAAAAATGTTAAATAAAAAAAAAAGTTATATAAAAAAATTTTAAATAAAAAATGTTATATAAAAAAAATTTATATAAAATTTTTTATATAAAAAAATTTATATAAAAAAAATTTTATATAAATTTTGTTATTATATAAAAAAAAATTTATATAAAAAAATTTTTTATATAAAAAATTTTTATATACAATTTTTTTTTATATAAAAAATTTTTATATACAATTTTGTTTTATATAAATTTTTTTTATATAAAAAAAAATTATATAAATTTTTTTTTTATATAAAAAAAAATTTATAAAAAATTTTTTTATTTTTTTTTATATAATTTTTTTTATATAAACAAAAATTTTATATAAATTTTTTTTTATTTTTTATGTATATAAAAAAAATTATATAAAAATTTCTTTTATAATTTTTTTTTTATATAACATTTCTTTTTATATATGTTACAAACCCAGTATATCCAGAGGTCGCCAAATTAATTAAAATGCAAAGTCGTAAAAACATTTATTTTAACATTAAACACATTTATCCCAAGAACATCAAAACACCAGGAATTCATATATCCCAAACCATTCAACAACTCAGTAGATTGCCCAATAATAATAATAATAATACCACACTCAAGTTAAAGAGAATACAAAACTCTTACAATAACTTGACACCACGTAACTCTACACTAACAATAACAATAATAACTAATTATAATCCCGAGTTCTCGTAATACACTAGTAATACACCAGTAATACACCAAACTTAATAATAATAATACTTAACTGAATTAATGCCAGTCTGATACAATTAGTCCAGTTACATAAGGGGGAGAAATGGGCCTCACACAGAACACTTCAATTTGAGAAATGCTGGAAGAATGACACTGAGCATTTTTTTTCCTGGCCTATCGACCTTGGTGTTGGTCATTAAGGCCTTTTATTTTATTTTTTTATTTTTTTATTTTTTATTTTATTTATTTATTATTAATTTAATTTTAACTTTCTGCATATTATTTTATGCATTTATTATTATTATTATTATTATTATTATTATTATTACATTCAAACTTAAAATTAAACTTATATAGACACTGAGCACCGGCTTTTCTCGCTATATATATTCTTTGAGAAACCTAAGTCAGAACCACAACACTGAAGGATTGGCTATCTTGTAAACTTGTAATGATCCTTGATTGGTACAGACGGCCCAATATGTTAAAGAGGGAATCTGGAGCTTCATAACACACTGTACACTCAAAAACCGACCAGGGCCGGTATTCACAAAGCATTTTAGAGTTTGGACTTGTTCGTATGTTTCAATTCTGACCTCACCATAGTGTTTCAGGTTCATTTCGAAGCAGTGAATGGTTTTGCTATTCTATTTGTGTGAGCTTTTATTAAGATTTCGAAGCAGTGCCGGGTCCTAGTCCTTGCCATGAATAAATGCTTACCAACAAAATTTTAAGTTAAGAGTGAACTTTGTTTTTGTGAATACGGCTCCAGCAGGTCTTGGTCTCTCCTCGCATCCTTTTCGGGGTCGAACCAGGCAACGAGCAGTTGTGGTGTGATGTAGGTCTTCCAGTCCCGTAACATATATATATATAAAAAAAATATATATATATAAAAAAATTATTTATATAATAAGTTTTTTTTATATAAACAAAGTTTTTGTCCTGATCCCTTGGCACGATGAATTGCAACCAGCCAAGCTTTGATGATTGGAACCAATGTGTGTTGTAGGCAGACGCACAGTTGTTGTTCAAAGCTAGGCTGTTTGCGATTCATCTTGCCAGGGGATCGGGACACAATTTCTGACCGCGAGTGTACCATGGATGTGTGTGTGTGTGTGTGTTTAGAGGCTTCTGATTCCTCCTGACTATGCCATGAAACAAGCTCCTTCCATATATGTGTGTGTGTTAGAGAGAGAGAGAATGTGTGTGTGTGTGTGTTAGAGAGAGAATGAGTGTGTGTGTGTGTGTGTTTGGAGGCTTCTGATTCCTCCTACCCATGCCATGAAACAAGCTCCTTCCATATATGTGTGTGAGAGAGAGAGAGAGAAAGAGTGTGTGAGAGAGAGAGAGAGAAAGAGTGTGTGAGAGAGAAAGAGTGTGTGTCAGAGGGAGAGACAATATGTGTGTGTGTTTGGAGGCTTCTGATTCCTCCAAACTATTCCATAAAACAAACTCCTTCCATATAGAAGTGTTCTTACTCTTGCATTCTGTAAATAGAAATCAGAAAAAAAACAATACCACACATAGTTATTCACGGTAAATTTACAGAAGTACTGAATTCACTATATTGTATATTTTAGTATCATTACCCACTATTTTGGACCATTCTAACACACTTTTCATCTATGGTGTTTCTCTCAGAAATGCCCCGTTTTACAAATATAATTTGGAAATTAGTTTGACCTAACCTAACCTAACCTGACCTAACCTAACCTAACCTAACCTAACCTAACCTAACCTAACCTAACCTAACCTGACCTAACCTAACCTAGACTACAGCAGACTACCGGGACCTAACCTGGGCAAACTACCGGGATATAACCAGTATAAACTATCATAAAGTGACCGGGGTAAATTCCCGGGACCTAGCCGGATGTGGTAACACTGCTCAGCCCTAGCCAAGAACTTAGTACTTGTGTAATAATACCCTCATAATAAATAATGAATGAAGAATACAAATTACATTATTATTGAAGAATACAAAACAAATAATAAATGAAGAATAACAAATTAACAATAAATAAATGACTGCAAAATAAATAATAAATTAAGAATAAAAAATTATATATATTTTGCATTCTATTTAATTTGAGGTTGAACAATGAAGCAGGGTTGGGTTATCATCCAAAGATACTGTACAGGGATGGAGAGTGACCAACAATCTATTATGGTACCATATGTACAATTATCTTATCCAATTGTGCATATTTGGGTTTGCTTGGTTAGGCTCCTTCCACACGAGAGGCAAAAAAACTGCGGGCAGACACTTTTACCAATAATGTGGGTGGGTGGTAGACACAAGTGGTAAATGGCTGCCAGAGACCGTTTGATATGGTAACACTTGTATAAAGCGAGAGAATTTCACTGGGTTGCCCGTGCCTGCTGTCTTTTTGGCTCTCGTGTGGATGGGACTTAATATTAAGGGGGTTTGGGTGGGTCGGGGGGGGGGGGTGCGGTGGGGTTTGGGTGGGTCGGGGGGGGGGGTGCGGTGGGGTTTGGGTGGGTCGGGGGGGGTGCGGGAGTAGGGGGACAGGCTTTAGGGGGGTGCGGGAGTAAAGGACAGGCTTGGGGGAGAGTGACCATCAATTTATTATGGTACCGTATGTACAATTATATTATCCACTTTGACATTGTTTGGTTTGCTTGGTTAGTGAGTACAGTAGTTGCTTGTATCTAGTTTACATTGTTTGGTTTGCTTGGTTAGTGAGTACAGTAGTTGCTTGTATCCAGTTTACATTGTTTGGTTTGCTTGGTTAGTGAGTACGGATAGTTGCTTGTATGATATGGTACGTATAAATTGTGTAATGTGTGCAAGTCCACAAGGAAGGAAAGAAACACGGAGTCCCAAGCTCTTTCGTGTATTCACATCTTGAGGGGAAATACAGATGTGAATACACGAAAGCACTTGGGACTCTGTGTTTCTTTCCTTCCTTGTGGACTTACACATATTCCTGGATCACGTGCCCAAAGTGATTTATTTGCAAATTGGGTAATAGTAAAGCATTTGTCCATAATGTCTTTTTGACTCAAGGTTTTCAGGATGCAATGTTTAATAGTGTGTTTGTAACCAATCTGTTGTTTACATCTGTCACAAATGAGTGTTTTGGGAGATCTCCCCCCAACCAATCTCCAAAAACACTAATGATTTCGTTGCCTTATCATCTGTATACTATTCTGGATAGTGGACAGTAGAATATATGGTCATACTTTGAGTAAAGTGCACAAAGTGTATGGAAAAGGTACAAAAAAAAATAACGTAATTTTGTAGCGTACTTTTAGCATAATTCCATACCAGCCTTGATTCCATGTCCATGTTTTTCATTTCCATGCTCACACTAGGACCTTTCATGATTCTTTCTCTTACATATTATGCCCTGAAATTGATCTACTCCCCTGTGTAGCTCTCTTTCACTCTCTGCTGGTAATACTGTGTCACCTGGAAATAAGCTTGTCACCAGAGACCTTTTTATTCCACTCAGCCTCATATTCTCTTTTCATACTGGTGTGTTTTGTATAGTACTGTACTAAGGGGGTGTGGTGGGTGTAGGGGATAGACTTGGGGGGTGGGGGTTGTAGTAATCACTGGTATTGGTCTGTGTTTGTTCCTACCTGCCTTACAACCCCGGCTGAGGATTTTTAGGCGGATAACAACATTACCAGGTGGGTAAGTTGATCCTCGTTTAAGTTGGAACAGAGCAGCACGGGAATAACAAAGTGTAACAAACGTCTCCACTTGTAGAATAATTAGTCCCTCACTGTCCTCTTCATTCATGATGGTGAATGTGGTGCAGGTGGGATGAGAGGTCAATATGCTGACCTTGGCTGCCCCAGGGAGTGCCAAACCACACGTCTGTGTGTGTGTGTGTGTTTGGAGGCTTCTGATTCCTCCAAACTATGCCAACAAACCACCTCCTTCCATATAGGTGTGTGTGTATGTGTGTTAGAGAGAGAATGTGCGTGTGTGTGTGTGTGTGTGGAGGCTTCTGATTCCTCCTAACCATGCCATGAAACAAGCTCCTTCCATATAGGTGTGTATATGTGTGTTAGAGAGAGAGTGAGAATGTGTGTGTGTGTGTGTGGAGGCTTCTGATTCCTCCTAACCATGCCATGAAACAAGCTCCATCCATATAGGTGTGTGTGTGTGTGTTAGAGAGGAGGGAGAGAGAATAGGTGTGTGTGTGTGTGTGTTTGGAGGCTTCTGATTCCTCCAAACTATGCCACCAAACCAACTCCTTCCATATACTGTAGGTGTGTGTGTGTGTGTGTTAGAGAGAGAATAGGTGTGTGTGTGTGTGTGTGTGTGTTTGGAGGCTTCTGATGCCACCAAACCAACTCGTTCCATATACTGTAGGTGTGTGTGTTTCATGTTAATATTTAGAGGAATTATTTGCTCCAAGTTTACCACCCAACATTGTACTGTCTCTCTAAAGGGGGTGCGGGAATAGGGGGACAGGCTTGGGGGGGGGGGGGTTTAGGGGGGTGCAGGAGTAGGGCACAGGCTTGGGGTGGTTTTGAGGGATGCGGGAGTAGGGGGACAGGCTGGGGGGGGGGGGTTAGGTGGGTGCTGGAATAGAGGACAAGCCTTCTACCCACCCCAAGCCTGTCCCCCTATTCCCGCACCCCCCCAAGCCTTGTCCCCTATATGGATCATTATATTTGACACCAACTGTATGTATGTATGTACAGTCTAATTTATATAATAATATACAGTTTGTATGTATGTGTATGTAGGTTGGATTTAGAAATATGTTTATTACTAATTAATTTATCTACTTTACAGGTGTGTAGTGAAAAGAGAAGAAGAGAGGAGGAGGAGGAGAGGAGAGAAGGAGAACACAAGAGAAGAGAGAGAAAGTGAACACAATGATTACTGAGGTCCTGATATGTTTATGTCTGTGTGTGTATGTACGTGTGTCTGTGTGTGTGTGTACGTGTGTCTGTGTGTGTGTGTATGTATGTGTGTTTATGTATGTGTGTGTGTGTGTATGTGTGTGTGTGTGTGTACATGTGTGTGTGTGTGTATGTGTGTGTACATGTGTGTGTGTGTGTGTATGTGTGTGTGTGTGTGTGTGTTTATGTATGTGTGTGTGTGTGTATGTATGTGTGTTTATGTATGTGTGTGTGTGTGTGTATGTATGTGTGTTTATGTATGTGTGTGTGTGTGTACATGTGTGTGTGTGTGTGTACGTGTGTCTGTGTACGTGTGTCTGTGTGTGTGTGTACGTGTGTGTGTGTGTGTCTGTGTGTGTGTGTATGTATGTGTGTGTGACATAATGATAGGTTTATATTCTCCTATATTAACCTTTTATCAAACCTTTCCTTTACACACTTTATCAACATGTTCTTTCTTCCTTCTTTATTTTCTTTCCTCTCTCCTCTCTTTATTCTGCCTTTTTTCTTATGCCTCTCTTTATTTTTCCTCTTTCTCCTCTCCTTTTATCCATCTTCTCTTATTTCCCCTCTGTCTCTTCCTCTCTCTTTATTCTTGCTTTCTCCTTTCCTCTCTCTTTATTCGTTCTACTATTTCCTTCTTCTATATCTTCTCTTTATCTCCTTGCTTTCTTTTTTCCTTCATAGATATTTATTCTCTTATTTTCTCTTATTCCTCCTTCTATATTATTTACTTATTTCTTTTTCTCTCTTATTCCTTCTTTGTCTCTTATCTCTCTTATTCCTTCTGGTACCAGATGAACAAAAGGACCACGTGAACAAAAATAAAAATAATAATAATAAAAACAATAATAATAATAATAAAAATAGAAATAATAATAATAAAAACAATAATAATAATAATAATAATGGGTGTTCTTTTGCTTGGAAAAATAGTTTGGAGGAATAATTTACTCCAGATTTACCAACACTACTTTCAACTTAAGGTGATATTATTTTGTTGGTGAATTGGAAGGTGTGTGATTATTATTATTATTATTATCATAATAATATTAATAATTATTATTATTATAACTATTATTATTATTATCATCACTATTATTATTATTACTATCATTATTATTATTATCATTATTATTATTACTATTATTATCGTTATTATTATTATTATTATTATTATTATTATTGAGTGCTACTGATTCCTCCAAACAGATCCCTTAATTATTAGTACCATTGAGAGTGTGTTTTCTGGTAGAGTTAGGAGGAATCAGTAGCACTCAATAATAATAATAATAATAATGATAATAATAATAATAATAATAATGATAATAATAATAATAATAATAATAATAGTAATAATAATAATAGTAATAATAATAATAGTAATAATAATAGTAATAATAATAATAATAATAGTAATAATAATAATAATAATAATAATGATAGTAATAGTAATAATAATAATAATAGTAATAATAATAATAATAGTAATAATAATAATAATAATAGTAATAATAATAATCAGTAGCCTTCCAATTAACCAAGAAAATCTCTCTTGAAATGGTTTTCCTTCCTCCCTGCCTTTTTTGTATACAACACTTTACGTTAACTCAACCCCCTCAATTATTATTATGAGGTGGTGCAAAATCATACACGTGTTGTTCTTTATTACCAAGATTATTATTATTATTATTATTATTATTATTATTATGAGGTGTTGTTAAATCATACATGTGTTGTTCTTTATTACCAAGATTATTATTATTATTATTATTATTATTATTATGAGGTGTTGTTAAATCATACACGTGTTGTTCTTTATTACCAAGATGATTATTATTATTATTATTATTATGAGGTGTTGTTAAATCATACATGTGTTCTTTATTACCAAGATTATTATTATTATTATTATTATTATTATTATTATTATTATTATTATTATTATTATTATTATGAGGTGTTGTTAAATCATACACGTGTTGTTCTTTATTACCAAGATGATTATTACGATGGAAGGAAAGTGTTGGTGGATATTTTACTGTGACTGTACTTAAGGGGGTGCAGAAGTAGGGGACAGGCTTCGGGGGAACTGGGGGGGTGCTGGAATAGGGGGACAGGCTTGGGGTGGGTAGAAAGCCGGTCCCCTATTCCCGCACCCCCCTAACCCGCACCCCCCCAGTTCCCCCCGAAGCCTGTCCCCTACTCCTGCACCCCCTTAAGTACAGTCACAATCAAATATCCACCAACAAATTTAATAATACTTCTTGGTTAAGCCAGAAATAATATTCTGTGTTATTATTATATAGTTGAATAATTTCCTTTAAATTAATTAGGTTGTATTTTGTTACAGATTTGTGGAGTGCAGTTGTACAAGAGACTTAACAACCTTTATTATTCACTGTGTTCATCCTTACATCAACTACTACTACTACTACTACTAGTTAATGTGAGTGTTTTATGAAGTTACTGTGTGTGTGTGTGTGTGTGTGATGTTTCTCTCTCCACTAACACACACACACACACACAGGTATTATAATAACAGTAACATATTGTGTGTGTGTGTGTGTGTGATATTTCTCTCTGCACACACACACACACACACACACAAAATGTTAATGTCGTTATCAAAACTGTGTGTGTGTGTGTGTGTATTTGTCACACACACAATGTTATATTGTTGTTATAATATCTGTGTGTGTGTGTGTGTGTATTTGTCACACACACACAGTATTATAATAACACTAAGGAGATAATACACTGTTGGTACATTGGAGTATCTTGATTCCTCCAAAGTATGTCAGAAAACAGAACCAGATGAACAAAAATAATGGTGTTCTGTTGTTGCTTGGAATAGTTTGGAGGAATCAGTTGCTCCAGAATTATATTGGAGCATCTTGATTCCTCCAAAGTATGCCAGGAAACATGACAATGGTGTTCTGTTGTTGGTTGGAATAGTTTGGAGGAATCAATTGCTCCACATTTACCACCAACACTGTACTGTCCCCTAAAGTTATATTTGAACTCTTAAGCTCCTTCCACACGAGGCAAAAAAAACTTCGGGCAGACACTGTTACCAATATTGTGGGTGTGGCACAAGTGGTAAATAGCTGCCAGAGACGGTTTGATCTGGTAACACTGGTAAAAAGCGAGAGAATTTCACTGGGTTGCGTCTTTTTGCCTTGTGTGGATGGGACTTTACAGGTATAAAATTATCACTGATGTTATTATAATATTTGTGTGTGTGTGTGTGTGTGATATGTCTCACACACACACAGACATACAGTATTATAATAACATCAATAATTTTTATTTGAACCTGATGTTATAATAATATTTGTCTGTCTGTGTGTGAGAGTGAGAGTGATCTCTCTCTCTCTCTCACACACACACAGTATTATAACATCAATAATTTTTACTTGAACTGTACATCGTTTTAGGTATGTAATTATCACTGATGGTTATAATATTTGTCTGTCTGTGTGTGGTATTTCTCTCACACACAGACAATATTATAACATCAATAATTTTTACTTAAACCCTACATTCTTTTATGTATGTAATTATTACTGGTGTTGTTATAATATTTGTTTGTGTGTGATATTTCACACACACACACAGACAAATATTATAATAACATCAATAATTTTTAATTGAACCCTACACCCTTACAGGTATAAATTAATTAATTTATTCACCTGGTGGAATTATAATTATGTTAATACTATAGAGGTTTTTTAATAAATTATAATAATTAATAATGTATTTAATTTTTATTTCCTGTTATTATACACTGTATTATATTAGAGGTTTTGTTCTTGTGTGTTCTTCTGTCTTGTTCTTCTCTTCTTGTATTTGTTCTTATTCTTCTCCTCTCTCTCATGTTGTTCTCTTCTCTCTCTCATGTTGTTCTCCTCTTCCTCTTCTCTCCCACTACACACCTGTAAAATAAACAAATTAATTATTGTTAAGGTCATATATAAATAGAAAATATATAATAATAAATCTGGAGCAAATGATTCCTCCAAACTATTTTTTTTTTTCCCCAAGCAACATGCATACTTTGGAGGAATCAAGAAACTCCTAATGTAATTCTGGAGCAAATGATTCCTCCAAACTATTTTTTTTCCAAGCTACATACATACATACAAACTGTATATTATATAAATCATAGTGGGCAATTAGGTTATTATTACTATTACTATTATTATTATTTTTATTATTACTATTATGATTTTTATTATTACTATTATTACTATTATTACTATTATTATTATTACTATTATTATTATTACTATTATTACTATTATTATTATTACTATTATTACTATTATTATTACTCTTATTTTTATTATTACTATTATTATTATTATTGAATGTTACTGTACTTGAACATTTAATACAATCTTTGACAAAACACAAACAGCTGCTTACATTTCATAAGTTAACAGAAATAGATTGAGAAAACAAAATGTAAGAACAGTACTGTACAGTCGTAATCAAAAATAATCATCCATAGAGGGGTAACTCACCTAAGAGTTTGACAGCTGTAAAATGTATTTTTTAGCTTATAGGCTTTCCATTAAATAGGTTAACTACCATCTTTTAATTTAATAGAAGTAGCTACGAAGTATTTAAAAACAATAATATCATAATTATGTGAACGTGAAAACATTACACAGTAAATTGTTTGAGATGCCCATATGTGGATGATTATTATTGACCACAACTGTACAACATAGCAGAAGAATCAGAAGGGACAGAACCAAAAGATAGAGAACATAAGGACATGATGAGATGTTGTGACCTGTTAGAGAATTCACTTAAGGTGACAGAATTTTGTTGGTAGTAAATCTGGACCAACAGAGAGAGAGAGAGAGAGAGAATGGAAGGAAGAAAGGAATGAATGAATGAGAGAGAGAATGGAAGGAAGGAAGAAAGGAATGAATGAGAGAGAGATTGGAAGGAAGAAAGGAATGAAGGAGAGAGAGAGAGAAATACAACAATGTAATTCCATACAAACTTACAGTTGTAGTAGTAGTAGTTGATGTTGTAGTTGTTGTTGTTGTTGTTCCTCAAGGTCCTATAGTAAATGCTTGTACTGTTGTTGTTGTTGTTGATGGAAGGAAGAACACAGTGGACAACAAACAAACAATGAAGGTTCCTCAGTCTCTTGATACAACTCCACAACTCTGTAACAACAAATTTACAACCTATTTAATTTATGGATGAGCAAAGATATGTGAAGAAATTAATAATAACAATAATAATAATAATAAAAGTAATAATAATAAAAGTAATAATAATAATAATAAAAGTAATAATAATAATAATAAAAGTAATAATAATAATAATAAAAGTAATAATAATAAAAGTAATAATAATAATAATAAAAGTAATAATAATGGGAATAAGGGGACAGGCTTGGGGGGGGGTTTAGGGGGGTGCGGGAGTATGGGACAGGCTTGGGGGGTGTTTGGGTGGTGCGGGAATAGGGGGACAGGCTTGGGGGGTGTTTGGGTGGTGCGGGAATAGGGGGACAGGCTTGGGGGGTGCAGGAATAGGGGGACAGGCTTGGGGGGTGCAGGAATAGGGGGACAGGCTTGGGGGGTGCGGGAATAGGGGGACAGGCTTGGGGGGTGGTGCGGGAATAGGGGGACAGGCTTGGGGGGTGTTTGGGTGGTGCGGGAATAGGGGGACAGGCTTGGGGGGTGTTTGGGTGGTGCGGGAATAGGGGGACAGGCTTGGGGGGTGCAGGAATAGGGGGACAGGCTTGGGGGGTGCGGGAATAGGGGGACAGGCTTGGGGGGTGTTTGGGTGGTGCGGGAATAGGGGGACAGGCTTGGGGGGTGCAGGAATAGGGGGACAGGCTTCGGGGGTGCGGGAATAGGGGGACAGGCTTGGGGGGTGTTTGGGTGGTGCGGGAATAGGGGGACAGGCTTGGGGGGTGTTTGGGTGGTGCGGGAATAGGGGGACAGGCTTCGGGGGTGCAGGAATATGGGGACAGGCTTGGGGGGTGCGGGAATAGGGGGACAGGCTTGGGGGGTGGTGCGGGAATAGGGGGACAGGCTTGGGGGGTGTTTGGGTGGTGCGGGAATAGGGGGACAGGCTTGGGGGGTGTTTGGGTGGTGCAGGAATAGGGGGACAGGCTTGGGGGGTGTTTGGGTGGTGCGGGAATAGGGGGACAGGCTTGGGGGGTGTTTGGGGGGTGTTTGGGTGGTGCGGGAATAGGGGGACAGGCTTGGGGGGTGTTTGGGGGGTGTTTGGGTGGTGCGGGAATAGGGGGACAGGCTTGGGGGGTGTTTGGGTGGTGCGGGAATAGGGGGACAGGCTTGGGGGGTGTTTGGGTGGTGCAGGAATAGGGGGACAGGCTTGGGGGGTGCAGGAATAGGGGGACAGGCTTTGGGGGTGCGGGAATAGGGGGACAGGCTTGGGGGGTGTTTGGGTGGTGCGGGAATAGGGGGACAGGCTTGGGGGGTGTTTGGGTGGTGCGGGAATAGGGGGACAGGCTTGGGGGGTGCAGGAATAGGGGGACAGGCTTGGGGGGTGCGGGAATAGGGGGACAGGTTTGGGGGTGCGGGAGTAGGTGGACAGGCTTTCTACCCACCCCAAACCTGTCCCACTATTCCTGCACCCACCTAACCCCCCCCACCCCCAAGCCTGTCCCCCTATTCCCGCACCCCCTTAAGGTTAATTCTATGTCTTGTCTCTATTACAACTCAACTCTACAACTCTGTAATAACAAATTACAACCTATTTAATTTATGGATGAGCAAAGATAAGTGAAGAAATGGTTTGTTAGCTTCCCAACCAACCTTACACTTGTAAGGCTTCATTATTTTCCAAAAGGTGAGTATCCACATTCACAAAATCTATCCAACAGTTAGATAATAATAATCACTGTATAGTTTATTCACCAAATTCATTAAATAATTCACCCTGAAGTCATTTAATAATAATAATAATGATAATAATAATAATAATGATAATAATAATAATAATAATAATAATAAAAATAATAATACCAGTAATAATAATAATAATAATCACTGTATAGTTTACTCACCAAATTCATTAAATAATTCACCCAGAAGTCATTTAATAATAATAATAATAAATATAATAATACCAGTAATAATAATAATAATAATAATAATAATAATAATCACTGTATAGTTTACTCACCAAATTCATTAAATAATTCACCCAGAAGTCATTTACACGGCTAACATTCTTTTGTTTGCGTGCTTACAAACCAATACCAACCACTGTGGAATTGACCCTAAGAGAGACAGTACAATGTTGGTGGTAAATGTGGAGCAAATAATTCCTCCAAATATTACCATGAAACACACACACACACACACACACACACATTCTCTCCCTCTCTCTCTAACACACACACACACACACACACACCTATATGGAAGGAGCTTGTTTTGTGGCATAGTTAGTGTTGTATTCCCCCTTTTTTTTTTTTTTTTTTTTTTTTTTTACTTTGTGATTACTTCCAGTAAAGTAAGTGGCGATGCTCCCTTTTTGGTTAAGCAATTTGCCACTTGCTTATTTGTAGATACCCATTCCACTGAAGTGATTTCCTTTCTTTCTAACATTTCCTTTAAACAGGCTATATTGATTCTAAGATATTTATCATCCACTTTCTTCATTGACCTCAAGGCATCGACGAGCGACTTGTTATCCACAAGGCATTTTATAGGCACCTTTTTGCTTACACCAATGTCTTCCATAATTTTTCCTATGTAATAGGCACTCTCAGCTACTTCTAATAATGCTAATGTTTCGGCTGCTAACGTAGACTTTACTACTCTTCTTATTTTCTTTGATTTCCACATGATAGGACATCTCTTGCCACTTTCATCTGATAGAAAAATAACAAATCCACCTTGAGAACCACAGTCATTAAGATTTGCAAATGATGCATCACTGTAGCATTCCAGAAATACATCTCTATCAGAAGCCTCCAAACACACACACACACACATACATACAGTATCCAGACACGGACATACACACATCACTGGGAAGGAGCTGGTGTCTTTTTGTGTTCTCAGGAAGGAAGGAAGGAAGGAAAGGAAAGGAAGGAAAGGGAAAGGGAAAGGGAAAGGGAAAGGGAAAGGAAAAGGAAGGAAGGAGGGAAGGAAGGAAGGAAGGAAAGGAAAGGAAAGGAAAAGAAAGGAAAGGAAAGGAAAGGAAAGGAAAGAAGGAAGGAGAGGCAGGGAGAAGCAGAGTGAACATTAAGAAAAGGAAGGAAGGAAAGGAAGGGAGAAGCAAAGTGAACATTAAGAGAAGGGAGATATATATATATATTGATAGATGATAGTATTTGATTAAAAGATGTATTTTGATGAGTAATGAAATACTCTGGGCAAGATACTAAATGGAAAATAAGGTTATTAATGTTAGATGAAGTGTTGTATTCTAAAACCAACACCAATAGTGACAACAAACAGGTTACTTAGTTAGTTAGTGTTAAGGGGGTGCGGGAATAGGGGGACAGGCTTGGGGGGAGGTGAAGGTTAGGGGGGTGAAGGGGGATTTTGGGGGGTGCGGTAGTAGGGGACAGGATTGGGGGATGCGGGAGTAGGGGGCAGGCTTGGGGGAGGTTTAGGGGGGTGCAGGAGTAAGGGGACAGGCTTGGGGGGTGTGGGAGTAGGGGACAGGCTTGGGGGGTGTGGGAGTAGGGGACAGGCTTGGGGGAGGTTTAGGGGGATGCGGGAGTAGGGGGACAGGCTTGGGGGGTGTGGGAGTAGGGGGACAGGATTGGGGGGTGTGGGAGTAGGGGACAGGATTGGGGGCTGCGGGAGTAGGGGGACAGGATTGGGGGGGGGGGGTTAGAGCGGTACGGAAATAGGGAGCAGGCTTTCTACCCACCTCCAAGCTTGTACCCCTACTCCCGCACCCCCCTAAACCCCCCCCAAGCCTGTCCCCTACTCCCGCACCCCCCTAAACCCCCCCCCAAGCCTGTCCCCCTACTCCCGCACCCCCTTAGACAGCAGTATGGTAGCAGAAATTTATAACAAAATATTGAGAAGGTAGAAGAGAAGTGTTAAAATGACAAGGAATGAAAATATGGCATTAAAGGAGAAGGTAGTAGAACTTAAGGAACAACTTCAATATGTACAGCCGACAGCATAAATTTGCGTCCATCTCATGTATTTAATATTGCTAATATGACCAGATACTTGCATTCTAAACCAGTTTCCATTTAAACAACATACATAATTTACCATATGAGAACTATATCTGTCATTTCTTCATTAAAATTGTATTACAACACTATAACTAATACATTACAACATAAGTAATTTACCATATGAGAACTATATCTGTCATTTCTTCATTAAAATTGTATTACAACACTATAACTAATACATTACAACATAAGTAATTTACCATATGAGAACTATATCTGTCATCTCTGCATTAAAATTGTATTACAACATAATTATAACTAATACATACACAGGTGGAAATGAAGCGAACTTATGCTGCCGACTGTACACAAACATAAATGAAGCCCTGGAGGAAAATGTCAGGTATGAAAGAAATTGGTGAGAAAATAATAATGAAGTAGAAAGAGAGAGTTGATTTGATATCCTGTGATTCAGTTGTGGAACAGGTAATAAACAGAACAGTGAGATAAACTCCAGGAATAGAAGCAGTTAATATTTTAGGTTAGGTTGGGTTGGGTTGGGTTGGGTTAGGTAACAGAACAGTGAGATAAACTCCAGGAATAGAAGCAGTTAATATTTTAGGTGATAAAAAGAATATAGAACAGGAAGTGGTGGTAGAAATTAACAAACAAAAAAAGTGAGTGAATGTCGAGAGAAATTAAAAGTTATCTTTGCAGAAATTTTTAGAAATTAATAGAAATTTTCAGGTGAGGTTGAATGGGCAAAACAAGGAAATAAAATAGAAGAAGAAGAGATTAAAAAGGTGATAAGAAGTAATGAAAAACTGCTAAGGTACAGTTGGTGTCAAATATAATCATCCATATAGGGGTAACTCACGTAAGAGTTTGACAGCTTCCCTCTGTTCCTTAGATGATAAACTTTCCAATAAATAGGTTAACTACCATTGTTTAATTTAATACAAACAGCTACATACTACTTAAAACAATAATATCGATAACTCTGTGTCCCTGGTGTCCCTTCTCTGTGCAACAGGTTACTTAGGGTAGTAGGGATAGATGGGAAGGAGAATACAGGTGTATGTGTTTCTGGAGGATGAAAGTGGGAGGGACTGTTGGCCTGTCACACTGGGAATACACAGATATAGAGGAGGGTGTGTCACTATTATTGGAGGTGATAGTATATAATTATAGTATTTGTACCAATACACTTGCAGTACCTACATCAATATACGAGGTGTACACTCCATCAAAAAAGTATCGCGCATTTCCCTCGTAAAACATTCTGACACGTAAGACGATGGCTACTGAAAACGAGCTTGTTTATCATGAGCTGTAGTGATCATTTACAGAACCATCGGACACCACCTGCGCCAGATTTTTTTGATCCAGTGTACAGTCGGCGGCAAAAGTCCTGTCACCTCACTTGCTTCACCGAGGCACGCGATGTTCATAGACTCGAGATTATTAAGTGTAGAAAACGTGTGTATTTCTCAAGTCCATGAACACTGTGTCTCTCGGTGAAGCAGGTGAGGCGACAGGACTTCTGCCGCCGACTGTACATAATTAATATAACAATGCCGTGTACTGCAGTGTACATCCACTCAGGTGGAGAATGTTCACACAATTGGTTGTTCACACACTTGTTCCCAGCCACCAAACATCCACACTGCATTGTCTCAAAACATGTTCACGAGTTTGTACGTCCAAACGAGACATGTCGAACATGAAACCGAACATGTCTGAGGCAATGTTTTGAAAATGTCTCCAAACATGTCTCAGTACCGTGTGGCCGAGGCTTAACACACACACACACACACACACACCTATATGGAAGGAGCTTGTTTCATGGCATGGTTAGGAGGAATCAGAAGCCTCCAAACACACACACACACACACACATCCATGGTACATACAATGTCTCCATATAAAGACAACAGAACCATCGTATACACCATGAATGTTGTTGAATATGGTACAATGTAACTTAACAAATACTTACAGTAATCTATAATAATGTCTTGTTATTGTTGTTATTGTTGTTGTTGTTGTTGTTGTTGTTGTTATAGATGGAAGGAGGTCTCATACTTGTACAACTCCAGTTAATTCCAAAACTCTGTAACAACCAAATCAGTTTATATATTTTTTTAAACCTAATAATTATACAATTTATAATTTTTACAAAACCTAATACATACACAGGTGGAAATGAAGCCAACTTATAATAATAATAATAATAATAATAATATTAATAATAATAATATTAATAATAATAATAATATTAATAATAATAATAATAATATTAATAATAATAATAATAATATTAACAATAATAATAATAATAATATCAATAATAATAATAAAAAAAAGAAGATGCATAGAGAAAGATAAAAGGTTAAGACTATGTAACTGCAATACAACATTATTATTATTATTAGGTTTGTTGTTTTGTAATGATAAGAGTCACTTGGTAAACATTCACAATAATCAATAACTTCTCTTTCCATATAACCTGTGTAAGAATTTCTGTGGCAAACTGTATATGGGTTGATTCCACAGTGGTATTGGTTTGTAAGCTTCCCAACCAACCACACTTGTAAGGCTTCGTTATTTTCCAAAAGGTGAGTATCCATATTCACAAAATCTATCCAACAGTTAGATAATAATAATCACTGTATAGTTTACTCACCAAATTCATTAAATAATTCACCCACAAGTCATTTATAAGGCTAACATTCTTTCGTTTGAGTGCTTACAAACCAATACCAACCACTGTGGGGATCGACAAAAACAAGACATAAGTTAGGTTAGGTTACGCTAGGTTAGGTTAGGTAATGGTTAGATTAGGTTAGGTAATGGTTATGTTATGTTAGGTAATGGTTAATTGGTGTTTAAGCATTGTAATAAATATTTAGTATTATATTTAGATAATAATAATTGTTACATGGTTGGTGTGTGTGTGTGTGTGTGTACCAAAGAGAGATAGTGACATATTTACACTACACCACTTAATAGTAGTAGTAATAGTAGTGGTAGTAGGGTTGAGTAGGAGGTTAGGGATAAGTTTAAACCTCTATGTATTAATCAGATAGAGTTTGACACTTTTAATGGTTTGCCTGTTACCCTGGAAGAGCAGAAGGATGACTTGATTAAGGCACTAATTAGGAGATGAAGGAATTCAAATATCAAGTTAGAAAAAGTGAATGATTTATGGTACAGAATTAAGACAAGTAAATATAGGGAGGAAATTAAACAGATGGAAGTATGTGTTGGCATTAACTCATGAGGGTCTGTCTGCTGGGAGGACTTTTAGGGATAACCAACACTGATGATAGGGTTAGCAGTTCATTTTATTGGGCAGGAATGTCTAACCAAGTCAAGAGATGGTGCTATAGTTGTGACAGGTGTCAGAAGATATTACCTAAGGGTAAAGAGAGCAAGGTACCCCTTGTTCAGTTCCTCTTAAGAGTGTCCCTTTTCAAAAGATAGCAATAGATCTTGTACACCCTATTAGTCCTCCATCCTCACAGGACAATAGATGGGTACTGACATTAATTAATTATGTCACAACGTGGACCAAAACAGTAGCTTTATCAGTAATAGAAACTGAAAGAGTGGCTGAAGCTTTACTAGACATTCTTAGCAGTGGGCTTTGCTCAAGAAATATTGAGTGATAGGGATTATCAGTTCACTTCAAACATAATGCAGGAAATATATAGACTCATTAGTGTAAAGCAATGTTTTATGTCTCCTTATCATCCAATGGCTAATGGTCTTTGTGACAAGTTTAATACATATATACATATATCACACTTTCATCTCTACACTGGACACTTGTTAAGAGTGTCCATTGGATTGGGACCGGTACCTACCAGTAGTTTTATTTGCATAGAGAGAGGTACCCCAAGCACACACAGGCTTTACACCCTTGGGACTGTTGTATGGTCACATGGTAAGGGGCCCTCTGAGACTGTTGTATGGTCACATGGTAAGGGCACCCTCTGAGACTGCTGAGTGACATCTGGTCTGGAGAAGCCAAAGATAATCAAGTTTACAACATGTATCAGTATGTGTTAGATTTAAGAAATGCTTAGAGGATATCTGAAACACCGCTCGGAATAACTTAAAATCATCAGGAGAAAAGTATATAAACATCATTATGACAAAAGAGCTAATAAGGATAGAGTGATAGAGGTTGGTGATAAGGTGTTAGTCTTATTACCAACCAGTACTAACAAATTGATTTTAAACTGGAAAGGGCCCTATGAGATAGTAGAGAAAATTGGAAATTTAGATTACAGGGTCATTCTAAACCAGGGTTGTCAAACTCATTTACCCCAGCGGGCTAAATTGAATTAGAGTATACAGTACTCGGGCCAGATAATTATGAACAGATCCATACCACTTATTAAGGAAGTAATATAATAATAATGGATTAATAATAATAATAATAATAATAATAATAATAATGAAAATAATAATAAGAAAGAAAGGTAAATTTTATCTAAATATGTGTTTACATGTTAAGTTATAAATACAAGTGATATAGATGTGTGTTTGACACTCCTGATATACAGTATACAGTATGGTACTTTACATGTATGTAATTAGGGTACACTTCTGTATTATTTTAAATGTATCAAATTTATTGTGTAATTATTGTCATAGTTTTCATGGATTTGTACCATTTTATATTCCTGTACTGTCTCATAATAATACAAAGAAATACAAAAATTATCTCTTACTCTCTCTACCTCTCATACACTCTCTCTCACACACACACACACACACACACATACATGTTCAAATCCCACTGTGGGTGGTGGTGGTGGCGGCTTGGCGGCTGTGTGGCGGCTGTGGAAGTCAGCTTTCCCACGGCGGCTGTAGAAGACATATTCTGTAGTGGTGGCTGGAGTCATGGCTGTGTGGCTGTGGTTCTGTAATAATAATAATAGTGATAATAATATATAATAATAATATACAATAATAATAATAATAATAATAGTGATAATAATATATAATAATAATATACAATAATAATAATAATAATAATAGTGATAATAATATATAATAATAATATACAATAATAATAATAATAATGATAGTGATAATAATATATAATAATAATATACAATAATAATAATAATAATAATAGTGATAATAATCTATCTATCTATCTATCTATAGCTCTGACGCCTCGCTCCCTCCGGGAACTCCCCCCAAGGGGGTGGCCACGGCAGAAGTGTCTCCAGTTCTCCCTGTTCCAACACTCCCTCCTTACTTGGTCCATCCCTACTCTACCCCTCACGTTTCTCTCCTTTACATACTCTTCCACTCTGTTCTGCCATCTAACCGGAGGTCTGCCTCTCACACCAGGTCCTACAACTTCACTTCCATACACCTTCTTTACAAACTCCTCGCCTTGCATTCTCTCCACATGTCCAAACCATCTCAATGTATCACGTTTCACTCTCTCAACCACTCCACACTCAATGCCAATTGCCTTCTCACTCATACCACATCTCTCATACACACTCCCATTACTTTCTCCATCCCATCTAGTAAGTCCACATGCTCCTCTCAAGTAACTCATTTCCACAGCACCTATTCTAGACTGATGCGCCCTACTCCATGTCCATGTCTCCGACGCATATGTCAGTGTTGGCAGGATTATACTATTTCGTAGTCCCCTTTTCACTTCCATACTCACACTTCTACCCTTCATAATCCTTCCCAGTGATCCTATGACCTGTCTACCCTTCACTGCTCTCTCCCTAATTTCTCCTTCCATACTTCCATGTTTACACATAACTGTACCCAGGTACTTAAACTCCTTCACTTCCTCCATCCTCTCACCCCTCAGAGTTATCTCACACTTCGTCCCAGTTGGTACAGCCACTCTGTAAGGTGTAGCAAAGTCAATCACTTCAGTTTCTGCTCTTTCAAATACCATCACTTTACTTTTACCCACATTCACCTTCAATTTCCTTCGTTTACACACAGACTGAAATTCGTCCACCACTCTCTGTAAATTCCTTTCATTCTCAGCCATCAGCACAGTGTCATCCGCAAACAAACTTGCCACCAGGGACCAATTTGCTTCATTCAGCCTCAACTTCACCCCCAGACCATTCACTTTGGCTTTCACCTCTCTCATACAACCATCCATATATATATTGAACAGCCATGGTGACATAACACACCCCTGTCTCAGCCCTACACTAATATTAAAACTCTCACTTAGATCACCCTCTACCCGTACACATGCTTTTGCATCTGCATAAAAAGCCTCAATACCTTTCAGCAAAGGCCCCCCAACACCATAAATTCTCAACACCTCTGTCATAGCTTTCCTATCAACTCTATCGTATGCCTTCTCCAAATCCATGAAGGCAGCATACAACTTCTTACCCTTCCCAATATATTTCTCAACTATTGATTTTAATGCAAATATTTGGTCCACACATCCTCTACCCTTTCTGAACCCTCCCTGCTCCTCACTAACTTTATTCCCTGTTACTTCAACCAGTCTTTCAGTCAGAACCTTCCCGTAAACCTTCCCCGGTACACTAAGAAGACTTATTCCCCTATAGCTACCACACTCATCCTTACTGCCTTTCCCCTTATACAAAGGTACAATTATGGCTCTCCTCCAATCCTCTGGCACCTCTCCCTGCCTCCACGCCAATGTACATATAAGCAACATCCACTCCACCACTTCCTCCCCCCCACACTTTAACATTTCAGCAGTTATCCCATCCACCCCCGGTGCCTTTCCCATCTTCAACTTTCCTATTGCTTTCCTAACCTCTTCTCTTCCTAAATCTCCCTGTACACCCTGTCGTCTACCACCTGCCTCCATCCCCATGCATGTCACCACCGCCTCCCCTCCCGTCCCCCCATTCATCAACCGATCAAAATGCCTCTTCCACACTTCTTTCACTTCCTCACTTCTACTCACAGTAACTCCATCCTCTCTCTTCATTCTCACACTACCAGACTTTCCTTCTCCTCTTTCTCTTTTCACCTCCTTCCAGAATAATTTCTTGTTCTCTTTAAACTTTTCACTCAGCTTCATACCAAACTCCTCATCCACTCTCCTTTTACTCTCACTCACCATCATTTTCACTTGTCTCTTACACACATTATATTCTCTTTTCCATCTCTCTCTCACTTCTTCCGGCACATTCCTCTGTAGTGTTCTCCTATATGCCTTCCTCTTATCCTCTACAGCATCTTTCACTTCTTCTGTCCACCAAGCACTCCCTTTCTTGCCCCTCTTCTGTGACTTATATCCTACTACCTCTGCTGCTGTCCTTAATAATATATAATAATAATATACAATAATAATATTATACAATATTATACAATAACATTAATAATAATAGTAATAATAACAACTATTTTTATAATACCGTAAATATATCGTCACTCTCTTTCTCTCTCTCTCACACTCACTCACTCTCTCTACCTACATGTGGTGGGGACCCCAAAACACACACACACATACACACACGTACACTCTCTCTCTCACACACATACACTCTCTCTCTCTGACACACACATACACACACGTACACTCTCTCTCTGACACACACATACACACACGTACATTCTCTCTCTCTGACACACACATACACACACGTACACTCTCTCTCTCTGACACACACATACACACACGTACACTCTCTCTCTCTGACACACACATACACACACGTACACTCTCTCTCTCTCTGACACACACATACACTCTCTCTCTCACACACATACACACACGTACACTCTCTCTCTCTGACACACACATACACACACGTACACTCTCTCTCTCTGACACACACATACACACACGTACACTCTCTCTCTCTGACACACACATACACACACGTACACTCTCTCTCTCTGACACACACATACACACACGTACACTCTCTCTCTCTGACACACACATACACACACGTACACTCTCTCTCTCTGACACACACATACACACACGTACACTCTCTCTCTGACACACACATACACACACGTACACTCTCTCTCTCTCTGACACACACATACACACACATACACTCTCTCTCTCACACACATACACACACGTACACTCTCTCTCTCTGACACACACATACACACACGTACACTCTCTCTCTCTGACACACACATACACACACATACACTCTCTCTCTGACACACATACACACACGTACACTCTCTCTCTCTGACACACACATACACACACGTACACTCTCTCTCTCTGACACACACATACACACACGTACACTCTCTCTCTCTGACACACACATACACACACATACACTCTCTCTCTCACACACATACACACACGTACACTCTCTCTCTCTGACACACACATACACACAGGTACACTCTCTCTCTCTGACACACACATACACACACGTACACTCTCTCTCTCATACACACACATACTCTCTCTCTCTCAAACTAACACACTCACACACACACAAACAGTAAAATACATACAAATTACAATTACAAATTACAAACACTACAATACATATATACTTATAACAACAGTACAAAACCAGGTATTACTGTACTGTAGAGAGAGAGAGAGAGAGAGAGAGAGAGAGAGAGAGAGAGAGAGAGAGAGAGAGAGTATGGTGGTAAATACATCACTTTATAATTGTTTGTATTCCAGTGTAAAATTTCATAAAAATGTCATATTTCTCAGGGACAAGTGGCTTAATTAATTATTCATGATAAAATTACAGAAGTACCGTACTCCATTCACTATATTGTATATTTTAGTATCATTACCCACTATTTTGGACCATTCTAACACACACACTTTTCATCTATGGTGTTTCTCTCGGAAATGCCTCGTTTTACAAACATAATTTGGAAATTAATCTGACCTAACCTAACCTGACCTAGACCACAGCAGACTACCAGGACCTAACCTAGGCATACTACCGGGACCTAACCTAGGCAAACTACCGGGACCTAATCTGGTCAAATTACCGGGACCTAACCTGGTCAAACTACCGGGACCTAACCTGGTCAAACTACCGGGAATTAACCTGGTCAAACTACCGGGAATTAACCTGGCCAAATTACCGGGAAATAACCGTGGTAAAGTACAGGAAATGACCGGGACCTAGCCGGATTTGGCAACACTGCTACAAAACGGTAATTCTTTCAATAAATACCGTATTTTACCACGGTCATTTCCTGTACTTTACCACGGTTATTTCCCGGTAGTTTGTCCAGGTTATTTCCTGGTAGTTTGTCCAGGTTAGGTCCCAATAGTCTGCTGTGGTCTAGGTTATGTTAGGTTAGGTAAAGTCAGGTTAGGTTAGGTTAGGTTAGGTTAGGTTAGGTTAGGTTAGGTTATGTTAGGTAAGGTTAGGTTATGTTAGGTTAGGTTAGGTCAGGCTAATTTCAAAATGCCCCATTTTGAATATGGAAATTTGGAAATTTTGTGGAGGAAATGCCATGGAAGAAAATAATCTTAGAATGGTCTAAAGAAGTGAGTAATGAAGGTAGAAAAACCATATGTAATAATGGTAATTCTTTCAATATTTACCGAAAAACTGTACGCAATAACGGTAATTCTTTCAATATTTAGCTAATTTATTGTAATGGTCAGTAATATGCTTAGGACACTGTATAATATTATGTAAAGCAGTTTATGTGTGTCTGTGTATATTTATATGTATGTATATGTGTGTGTATATTTATATGTATGTATATATGTGTGTGTGTGTATGTATATTATGTATGTCCCCTATTCCCACACCCCCTCTAACCCCCCCCCAAGCCTGTCCCCCTGTTCCCGCACCCCCTTAAGGTTAGGTTTGATTTTCACCATGGGGGGGGAGGGAGTATCAAATAATTTCATGACCTTTCTTGAGTGACAACATTCCCCACAGTGTTGGTTGGGGCTTGTACTAAAGGTAAATAAAGAACTTACAAAAAATATAAATGGAATATGAGAAGCCTGGGGTCGATTACACAGTGGTTGGTATTGGTTGGCAAGCACACAAACGAAAGAATGTTAGCCTTGTTAATGACTTCTGGGTGAATTATTTCATTAATTTGGTAAGTAAACTATACAGTGATTATTATTATCTAACTGTTGGATAGATTTTGTGAATGTGTATACTCAGCTTGTGGTTGGTGTGGTTGGTCGGTAAGCAAACGAACGAATACCACTGTGGAATTGACGATGTTGTCAGAATTTATTATAGCCGTATTCAAGAACATCCGTGGTGTATACGATGGTGTGGTACTGTACGACGGCTCTGTTGTTTGTCCATGGACCCATCGTATCGGTACCATGCATAGTATACACCACCAACGTTCTTGAATAGCATATGAACAGACGACTTCGACTTACCTCTGAGTCTCTATAGTAAATACTAAATATAATACCTTGTCCTTAGATTATCAAAAGTTTACCTTAGATTTCACGAGATTTATTTAATGGGTTGAATGCGTATTTTCCTTAGATGGTCAGAATATTACCTTAAATAGCCCAAAATTACGATACTCTTGGGTAATTACCTTAAGAATGAGAACACTGGTAATGGTGGAGACAGGCAGGGTTGCACTGCTTCACCTAAACAAAGTATCGTACACTATTGCCTAAATTATCGTAGTTCAAGATTATTGTAAGCTGTATTAATCAATTATGGTACTATTATTGTACTACTACTATTACCAAAATATTACTACTAATACTACTACAACCAATATTACCACTACTACTACCACCAATATTACTACTACTATTACCATAACCACTACTACTACTACTACTACCAATATTACTACTACTACCACCAGCACCAATATTACCACTACTACCACCACCAATATTACTACTATTACTATTACTAATACTACTACTACTACTACTACCACCACTATTACCACTATCCACCGATACTACTACTATACTATTTTTTTTATATACTATCAATACAACACTGAATTATCGTACGCATGGCAACTCTCCAACGTTTTCCTTACTGACAATCAGATGACGACATTTATTTTATTATTATTTATCGAATTTATCATCTGTATTATTATTCCCTCGCTTCCCACAGTGTGATATACCGATAGATATATTTATAAACTATATCTCATAGCCACATGGACTTACCTAAGCTTCCAATATTTGAATAATTACGATAATACGCAAGGTTCCCAGACACCACCGCCATATTTAAAACGAGCGGGCAAATGCTGTTTTTATATATTATTTTTCTCTTCTATTTCTTATCTATCACTCCTCACGGTGGGTCACGTGGCTAAATTAATCTATTATCTACACATAAAAATTAGAATGAACTTACCTAAAGCTGTAATTAATGATTACTGAGTCGATAATTGACAACCACTCACCTGCGTCAAACCGCGTTAAAATGGCGCCACACATGCGTAACCTTACGTAACGAATCTTCTAAGTTGCCAGATCCTGTTGGCAATGAACCCTATGATCTAACATCAGTTTTTCCATTTTAATATAAAAACTACGATGTTAATTCGTCGGGTTTGTCTTAAATTAACGACTATTTACTAAAATACAATTTCTCAGATACTAAGAGCTGCTGTTGATTGGTTATTTATTTAGATATTTACCATTCTAATTAGCCACATCACGTACTAATACATTTTGATTTTGAGTTGGTAATAATAAGTTAGGTTAGTTAGGTTTCGTCCGAATCATCTCCTACTGACCTTCGTCTATACATTTATTTAAATTATTCACTAACTACTATTCGTACGCAAATCATTTTAATTTGATAACGTAGGTATATTTTTACGCAAAGCTGCTATAGTAAAAAAATAACGTTTTCATAATGTTTTAGTGTCAATATTTAAACCCACGTCAATCTAGTTAGAAGAATCGGACCGTGAGGTTTATTCTTTTTTTCTAACATTTCTAACGGCTTCCCATTCTCTAATCAAAAACCTTCCCATTTTCTATGACTTTTAAGGACCGACTATTTTAAAATATAATATATTTTTAATGATGGACTATTTTAAAACCCAATATATTTAAATCCTTCGTTTTCTATTCAGTCAACCGCCGACTCGAACCTCGTTATTATGTTCTACACCTTTTAAAATGAAGTTGGAGGACGGAGGAAGCCTTAAATTGACCACAGGATGAAGGAAAAAGGAATTGGAGGACGAAGAAAGCCTTAAATTGACCACAGGACGAAGGAAAAGGGAGACAATGGCAATTTATAACGGGGTACTTGAGAGTCAGACACACACACTCTCTCTCTCTCTCTCTCTCACACACACACGGACACTCATTCTCTGTCTCTCTCTCTCTCTTCGTTGGCTCCGGCATACAGTAATGCCAATTTGACGGATTTTAGGCTAGATCTAGCGGATTTGAAAATTATCTAGCGGGAAAAATATTGAAATTTACAAGCGGATTTTACAAGAGGATTTTACAAGAGGATTTTACAAGCGGATTTGAAAGGCCAATCTAGTGGAAAATTGTAAGAGCCTTTCCTAACGGATTTTCTTGACTAGTCTAGCGGATTACAAAAATTTGAGTTGGCATCACTGCAGTTAACAGTTAAGGGGGTGCGGGAGTAGGGGACAGGATTGGGGGGGGACTAGTAGGGTGCGGGAGTAGGAAGACAGGCTTGCGGGGGGTTAGGGGGGTGCGGGAGTAGGAAGACAGGCTTGGGGGGGGGTTAGGGTGGTGCGGGAGTAGGGGACAGGCTTGGGGGGGGTTAGGGGGGTGCGGGAGTAGGGGACAGGCTTGGAGGGGTTTAGGGGGGTGCGGGAATAGGGGGACAGGCTTGGGGTGGGTAGAAAGCCTGTCCCCTATTCACGCACCCCCCTAACCCCCCCCAGCCGGTCCCCCTACTGCCGCACCCCCCCTACCGTACACAGACACACACACATATTCCCGACAGGTCCAAGTGAGGTCTCCAAAAATCGCCCTATTTCACTTACTCCCTACGTATAAACTACAATGCCTAGAAAATTAAATTTAGTTTCATTCTAAGCAGCAACTCTTCCTCTTTCGAATGAGATCAACCCCAACTCTCTATGACTCCTGGGTACAAAGATATCATGTGAAGAAGACATGTAACTTTTGGCCAGAGAGCGAGGTGTGTCAGTCCTGGGTTGGGGCGGACAGTTATTATTATTATTACTATTATTATTAAATGTCCCCCTACTCCCGCACCCCCCTAAACCCCCCCCCCCCCTCCCTCAAGCCTGCCCCCTACTCCCGCACACATTAAAATCCCCAAAACCCAAGGCAGAGGTGCATCAAATGGAAAGCGAGAACATATTTGCAACACTGTCAGCCATCACGCCAAACATTTACAACACTGACTGAGTACGGCTATCCCATTGCCACTCTGCTGGCTATAGCCCAGTCCCAAAAAAATCCGCCAAAAGTGGCTATATATTCTCGGTAATAACATTTTGGTGAAGTGTGTAGCCTGGTATAGCCTATGTATGTACTGTATATGTATTTATGTATGTGCAGCCTGGTATATATATGTATGTATGTGCAGCCTGGTGTATGTAATGTATATGTATGTACAACCTGTACAGACACCGCTTACTGCTGGGTGGTGGTGGTTGGAAGGACAATAACGCTTGGCTTATTTCCATAAATCCAACCATGGGATAATCTTTGAAATAGTTTCATTCTCTTTCTCAACTAATTTTACTATGAATTAAATACTCAGAGCCATTCGTTGTGGTTTGTAAGCACGCAAACGAAAGAATGTTAGCCGTGTTAATGACTTCTGGGTGAATTATTTAATGAATTTGGTGAGTAAACTATTCAGTGATCATTATTATCTAACTGTTGTATAGATTTTGCGAATACGGATACTCACCAAATTCATTAAATAATTCACCCAGGAGTCATTAACACGGCTAATACTCTTTCGTTTGCGTGCTTACAAACCAATACCAACCACTGTGGAATGGACCCTATGTGTGTAAAGCAGTATATATATATATATAATAATAATACTTACTTACCTTTGGCCAGCAACATCTTGACACGAGAGGCATACAAACCCACACCATCCACTACACTATGTGGTAAAACACCCACACACACACACACATGCCAAAACACACACACACACACACACACATGCCAAAACACACACACCCACATGCCAAAACACACACACCCACACGCCAAAACACACACACACACACACACATGCCAAAACACACAATTTAGAGACCAGAGGAAGACACAGACCAAAACACACCCACACACATGCCAAGGAACATCCAACCCAAAACCCCCAGTACACAATACAACAAACCAGTTTACTTAGTACAAAGGCATATAATAATGATGATTCCTTTCTATAGTGGTAAATAAATAATATACACAGTCCAATGAAATTCACCCATTTATTTATTATAAACATTAAGGTGATAATTCTTTTTTGTTACATTGGAGTGCCTTGATTCCTCCAGAGTATGTCAGGAAACAGGACCAGAAGAGCAAAAATAATGGTGTTCTGTTGTTGCTTGGAATAGTTTGGAGGATTCAGTTGCTCCAGATTTACCAACACAAAACTTCCCCCTTAAGATGATATTCTCTTGGTGGGAAATTGGAGGACCACCCACTCACTACACTACCCACTCACCACTCACTCACTACACTACCCACTCACCACCCACTCACTACACTACCCACTCACTACACTACCCACTCACTACACTACCCACTCCTCCAAACTATGTCAGGAAACAAACCAATCACATCAATATTACTATAGTCAAACCAGAATATACTGAGCCCTAGGATGGGGTCCGGATTAAGAGCGGCATTGCCAAATCATCACCAAAACAAACCCACATCGTTAAAATTTTAATGCATAAGCCAATTTGTAGTAGCTGTAAGTATTCAATATATAATACAATGTTAAAAAGAAGTATTTATAATGACAAGTTAGGTTCATTGTAAGTATATTTACAACAATTCTATACAACATGTGACATGATATTTTGTACATGTTGCCACATCTCCTGTGACAAAGTGTTAATGGTGGGTCAAGGACGTGTGTACTCATACATATCAGTCACCTGGTCATTCTCACACCAACCACTATGGACCACACATCTCCCAGGCACGTCATTGTTCTCCACAGCTAAGCCAAGGAAATTATTTATAATGTAAATAGATATTTCCTCCATGAGAAGGCCAATAGAGGACCCCTATTAGATCCCTCTCAGTCAGTTGCTGGTACAGCGAAGGCAACCCCATTAAATTTATCACAGAGAATGTTGGATACCATGTGGGTATGTTTTGGTGATGATTTGGCAACGCCGCTCTTAATCCTCGACCCTACCCGAAGGCTCAGTATATTCTGGTTTGACTATAGTGTTGTGGTAAATAATATACAGAGTCCAATTATAATTATATAGACTAAGGTGAGATTCTCTTGGTGGTAAATTGAAGGACTACCCACTCACCACCCATCCACTACCCACTCACTACACACCCACTACACTCACCACTCATCCACTACCCACTCACCACCCATCTACTACACACCCACTACACACCCACTACACTCACCACTCATCTACTACACACCCACTACCCACTCACCACACACTCTTCCAAACTATGTCAGGATGGTATTGCCTGGGTGATCGAAGCCGTTCCCAGGTTCTCGTGCCCCAAAATAGGGCGGGGGGATGTTGTGATGGTTTGGCCCCCATAGCTTCCTTCCTTGGGAGACATATAAGAGGCTGGATGGAACCATTGTAGATACCTGTCCAGGATGTAACACACCTCATTCTATTAAACACATTATTGAAGACTGTAACACACACAAACACACTCACCAACAACACAACATACACTCTGTGAATGTCTGTCTGTCCAGGATGTAACACAACACTACATTCTATTAAACACATTATTGAAGACTGTAATACACACAAACACACTCACCAACAACACAACATACACTCTGTGAATGTCTGTCTGTCCAGGATGTAACACAACACTACATTCTATTAAACACATTATTGAAGACTGTAATACACACAAACACACTCACCAACAACACAACATACACTCTGTGAATGTCTGTCTGTCCAGGATGTAACACAACACTACATTCTATTAAACACATTATTGAAGACTGTAATACACACAAACACACTCACCAACAACACAACATACACTCTGTGAATGTCTGTCTGTCCAGGATGTAACACAACACTACATTCTATTAAACACATTATAGAAGATTGCAATGTATACAAACACACTCACCAACAACACAACAACATACACTCTGTGAGGGCACTGTGGGAAAGCCTGGTTCAGGCCATGGCCTTCCTCGGGAGCCAGGGTTGGCAAAAAACTCACTTGTTTTTTTAAAGCCTGGGGTTTTTTTTTTTTTTTTTTTCAAAAAACCGGGGCAAAAGCGGGTTTTTCAAAATTTACCGAGGTGGATACTTATGGATCAGAGAACAACAAAGAAAGGTACAATTCCAAGGAGGTTGTGTGAATATTTCAAGGACTTGTTAAGTTGTCCTCCTAGTTCACCATCCATTGAGAGAATGTTTTCAACTTTTGGTCCTGTACTATATGGTCAAAACTGAGAAACAGGTTTGGGGTGGTGAAGGACACAAACTTTGTACAAATTTACAAACATTTCTACCTGACAATGAATGACACAGATGAATAAATGTAAATAACATTCCCTGAGATAGCTATTAGCTAAACTTAACAAACCAATAAATTCAGTATAGCTATTTGTGGAGTCAATACTTCACAAATTCCCAATAAATATTTTAAAATTGCTTTCGTATTATTTTAGTGTTATTGAGGAAAAGAATTATGTTTATAATTGATAAGGAACAAAACTGTTGCAAAATAAAAAAAATAAATTTCAAATTATAATTAGAGGAGGAAAGCTATAAAATATATTTTTAAAATGGTGAAAAATCCGACAAATTTATTTTCTTCTTTGAAGTAAGGAAAAACATTGTTATTTGTCAAAAAATCTCATTATTTCATGTTTGCAAGATATTTTTTCATTAAATAAGAAATGGGCATCCTCATTTGAAATAAGTTATTTTGTTATATTAGAATAATATAAATTATTTTGAAGCCAAAAATATCAAATGGAAGAAAAATATTTTAGTAGTTACAAAAGCTGTTACCAAAACAGAAGTTATTATGATTTGTCTTATTTAGTCAAGAAGAACATTGTTATTTGTAAAAAACTCAAGTTTTATAATGATTACACTTCCTTAATAATAGATCAAAGGTACTTGGCAATGATTAATAGTTAATCTCAAGTATCTATGATTTAATGTTGATATTGTGTGCTATAATATAAAAAATCAATAATTTAAAATACAAAATATATTAAATATATTATTTTGAAAAAACCTAGGAAAGTGGGCAAAAATATGTTTTTTTTCAAATGTTTTTTTTTTTTTTTTAAACCCAGGTGGGTAAAACCGGGTTACCCACATTTTTGCCAACCCTGTCAGGAGCTGGGGGCTGCTGGTCCAGACACCTTCATAGCCTTCCTCAGGAGCTGGGGGCTGCTGGGCCAGACACCTTGAGGAACAACAACAACCCTGTCAGGAGCTGGGGGCTGCTGGGCCAGACACCTTCATGGCCTTCCTCAGGAGCTGGGGGCTGCTGGGCCAGACACCTTGAGGAACAACAACAACCCTGTCAGGAGCTGGGGGCTGCTGGGCCAGACACCTTCATGGCCTTCCTCAGGAGCTGGGGGCTGCTGGGCCAGACACCTTGAGGAACAACAACAATCTGTAAACAAAGTGTTCCTTTAATATCAATAACATTATTTCATTAACTCTAAGTCAGTAATTGTATCATGTGGTTCAGAAGAGGATTTAGGTTTTCAACAGAACCTTTCTCTGTGTGGTTCATATTTCATCATGACAACACTATGAGTCCATTCCACAGTGGTTGGTATTGGTTTGTAAGCATGCAAACAAAAGAATGTTAGCCGTGTAAATGAATACGGATACTCAACTTTTGGAAAATAATGAAGCCTTACAAGTGTGGTTGGTTGGGAAGCTTACAAACCAATACGACTGTGGAATCAACTCTAAAATAATGAAGCCTAACAAGTGTGGTTGGTTGGGAAGCTAACAAACCATTACCACTGTGAAATCAACCCAATACCAAGGCTATCAATGCCTCCAAGCTATCCTGACAAACACACAACACAACACAATAATTAAGGTGCAAGTAGTGTTGGTAAATCTGGAGCAAATAATTCCTCCAAACTATTCCAAGCAACAGAACACCATTATTTTTGTTCATCTGGTTGTGTTTCCTGGCATACCTTGGAGGAATCAAGGCACTCCAATGTAACCAAAGTGAATTACTTCCTTAAAGGTATAGTATACTTTTAATAGATTGGAGTGCCTTGATTACACCAAAGTTTGTCAGGAAACACACCCACATGAAGAAAAATAATGGTATCCTGTTGCCTGGAATAGTTTGAAGGAATCAGTTGCTCCAGATTTACCACTCAAACCAATGTGCTGTGTCTTCTGTTAAAGTCTGTACTAAGCACACAAACAAAAGAATCTTTAGCTGTGTAAATGACTTCTGGGTGAATTATTTAATGAATTTGGTGAGTAAACTATACAGTGATCATCATTATCTAACTGTTGGATAGATTTTGTGATAGATTTACTCACCTTTTGGAAAATAATGAAGGCTTACAAGTGTGGTTGGTTGGGAAGCTAACAAACCAATACCACTGTGGAATGGACCCCATGACTCTTGGGTTTGTCATTAGTATATGCCTTGGTCACTGGATGTTTCCTGTCATAGATGACCAAACCTGTCACAGAATTAATACCACATTAATTGATGGATTGATATTAGGTGCCTCAACAGCGAGGTCATATGGCGCCTGAGGAAGAAGGTGATAGAGAGGTGGTGGGATGAGAAAACACACAAGGTAAAAAATATATATATAAAAAAAAAAAGTCAGTTTGAGAAGTGAAAGACCATATTAGTCCAAATTAACCAAGACTTTCCCACAAAATATGAAAATACAGAATGATAAAATTCACTGAAATACTGACACAAGACAAATTAACTTGTGATAATATTGTATTGGTTTGTCACCACCACACACACACACACTACATACTGACCCTTTCAAAATAACCAACCTAATAATAATAATAATATTGTATTACAATTACATTGTGTGACATTTTCTATATGTTGTAAATCCTTGAAAACCACAACAGTGTGTGTATGAATTATTGTGGCCGACAGTACAGTACTTATACTGGAAAAAAAAAAACATTAAAATACAATATATATATAATATACTCACTTGACAGACATAGAAACATATTATAATATACCCACTTGACAGATATATACTGTATATACATACCCAGCTTGGCCTTATAGCCGAGCCTTGGTGCCTTCTGTGGTGGTGTTGGCCTGGGATGTTCAGTGTAGGCATTGTAGGGTGTTGAGGTGATGGAAGTGTCATCACCTCAACACACACACCAAGTACTACATCACATCACTTGTGTTTCTTACAGTAGATCTCTTGTATATATTTATACCGTACATCCTCCATCTTGGTGGTGTGACCTGTAAATATTGATTGATATTAGGCAACATAACAGCCAAGGTCATATGGCACCCGAGGAAGAAGGTCATTGACAAGTGGGACAGTCAAGGGGAAAATTTTGTGTTGGTAAATCTGGAGCAACTGATTCCTCAAAACTATTCCAAGCAACAGAACACCATTATTTTGGCTCTTCTGGTTCTGTTTCCTGACATACTTTGGAGGAATCAAGGCACTCCAATGTAACAAAAAAGAATAAATAAGAAATAACCTACTACAATAATATTTAATGTAATAAAAGTTAATTACCTCCTTAAGGAACCCTGTGATGTAGTCAGATAATTGAAGGTAAAGAGTCCTTCAAATATTGCCACGAAACTCCACCTATATAGAAGGAGCTTGTTTCATAGCATAGTGTGGAGGAATTAGAAGCCTCCAAACACACACACACACACACATTCTCTCTCCCTAACACACACACACACACATATTTAAAGAAACATATCACTAAATTAGAAAAAGTACAAAGAGCAGCAACAAGATGGCTACCAAGTCTAAGAGAACTAAGCTATGAAGAAAGACGAAAGAAACTAAAATTACCTAAACTAGAAGAAAGACGAAAGAGAGGAGATATGATTATGGTTTACAAATGTGTCACAGAAAAAGAAAAGATAGATATAGATAACTTATGTCAACAAGGAATACCTACAATGAGAGGACACAGTAAGAATTTAATTAAATAAAGGATACAAAAATGTACAGAAATATAGCTTTCCAAATAGAGTAATAGACGAATGGAACAAATTACCAGAAGAAGTGGTGTGTCAAAAACATACATACACACACACACACACACACAAAACATACATACATACACACACACACACCAGAAGTAGTGGTGTGTGTCAAAAACATACATAACTTTAAAGAAAAATATGATAATTGTGTTTTAAAATACAGGACATAACGAGCTTGACTCAGTCCTGTAAAGATACAAAGGTAAATATTGAATGAATTACCGTTATTGGGTACGGTTTTTCTACCTTCATTACCCACTTATTTAGACCATTCTAAGACTATTTTCTTCTATGGCATTTTCTCCGCAAATGCCCCATTTCCAAGATAGGGCATATTCAAATGGGGCATTTTGAAATTAGCCTGACCTTACCTGACCTGACCTAACCTAACCTAGACCGCATCAGACTACCGGGACCTAACCTGGGCAAACTACCGGAACCTAACCTGGGCAAACTACCGGGAAATAATCGTGATAAAGTACAATAAATGACCGGGGCAAAGTACTGGGACCCAGCCGGATCTGACAACACTGCTACAAAACGGTAATTCTTTCAATAAATACCGATACAAATAGGTAAGAACACACACACACCTATATGGAAGGAGTTTGTTTCATGGCAAGGTCAGGAGGAATCAGAAGCCTCCAAACACACACACATTCTCTCTCCCTAACACACACACACACCTATAAGGAAGGAGCTTGTTTCATGGCATGGTCAGGAGGAATCAGAAGCCTCCAAACACACACACACACACACCTATATGGAAGGAGCTTGTTTCATGGCATGGTCAGGAGGAATCAGAAGCCTCCAAACACACACACACATTCTCTCTCCCTCACACACACACACACACACACAATGTAATATTCACCAACACCTTCCTTTCCATCACGCAAATA
>JAWQEG010001512.1:177500-217500 GCA_033782935.1 Petrolisthes cinctipes | reverse complement strand
CACTACCAAACACTGTGGAATGAACCCTTAGTTATATATTGGAGACTTGGGGCTGGAGACTTGTAGATGGAGAGAGAGGGGGAGTTTGTGTGTGTGTGTGTGTGATAGAGAGAGTGTGTGAGTGTGTGTGTGTGTGTCTATAAACCCAGCTTGGTAGAGTCCATTTCTACTCGTTGTTTATCAGTAATTACCACGTTAAGGGGGTGCGGGAGTAGGGGACAGGCTTGGGGGGGGGGGGGGGTTGGGGGGTGCAGGAATAGGGGGAAAGGCTTGGGGGGGTGGGGGAATAGGGGGACAGATTTGGGGTGGGTAGAAAGCCTGTCCCCTATTCCCGCACCCCCCAAGCCTGTCCTCTTATTCCTGCACCCGCCTAAACCCCCCCAAGCCTGTCCTCTACTCCCGCACCCCCCTAAACCCCCCCCCCCCCCAATCCTGTCCCCCTATTCCCACACCCCCTTAACATAAAGTAACTTCAAATTTATCAGGGTGATGGTTTGGGTTATCCTATTTCAAAAAAGCATTTAAGTCAGCTGTTAAATTTCTCATTCCTTCCCTTTATTCTCCAACCCTTCCCATTCTTTCTTCAACCCTTCCCATTCTTTTTCCAACCCTTCCCATTCTTTTTCCAACCCTTCCCATTATCTTTCCAACCCTTCCCATTCTTTCTCCAACCCTTCCCATTCTTTCTTTAACCCTTCCCATTCTTTCTTCAACCCTTCCCATTCTTTCTTCAACCCTTCCCATTCTTTTTCCAACCCTTCCCATTCTTTTTCCAACCCTTCCCATTCTTTTTCCAACCCTTCCCATTCTTTTTCCAACCCTTCCCATTCTTTTTCCAACCCTTCCCATTCTTTTTCCAACCCTTCCCATTCTTCCTTCAACCCTTCCCATTCTTCCTTCAATCCTTCCCATCCTCTTTCCAATCCTTCCCATTTTCCCAGCGAAGGAGAATAGGAAAAAGATGGACCTAATTACATTTCCGAAAATTTGAGGTCCACTTGTCATCCAAATTATAATGAAACGAGGCATTGACGAGTGTGTAAACTATGATAGTTGGGTTTGTTCTTGTACTATAAGGTTATACAAACCATATAACACGTGTAAGACTCGTAAAGAGCTAATATTAACACTAACATAATGTCATTTGGTTATAGTCAATCAGCGATAATCTTCGAGTATTGATTTTTTGAGGTGGGCCAATCAGAGTGAATTACAATAAGCGCTTAATTTGAACTGTTATTATGTCCCGTTTTAGTATGTGCCTCCAAATTATTCCAAGCAACAGGACACCATTGTTTTTGTTCATCTGGTGGTGTTGTTTCCTGGCATATATATATAGTTAGGAGGAATCATGGCACTCCAATGTAACAAAAGTGAATTACCCCCTTTAAGGACCCCGTGATCGTGTGTGTAAATTGGAGGCTTCTGATTCCTTCTGACTATGCTACGAAACAAGCTCCTTCCGTATAGGTGTGTGTGTGTGTGTGTGTGTTAGAGAGGGAGGGAGAGAGAAAATGTGTGTGTGTGTGTGTTTGGAGGCTTCTGATTCCTCCTGACCATGCCATGAAACAACCTCCTTCTATATAGGTGTGTGTGTGTGTGTTAGGGAGAGAGAATATGTGTGTGTGTGTGTGTTTGGAGGCTTCTGATTCTTCCTGACTATGCTACGAAACAAGCTCCTTCCATATAGGTGTGTGTGTTTCGTGGCAATATTTGAAGGACTCATTTATCTCCAATTTTCAGACTACATCACAGGGTCCCTTAATGTGAAGTAAAATTAATTAACACCGAGAGACACATACGAATACGGCTGTAGAATTGAACCTTAATTAATTAATCTTGGTGTGGGGTAGTCATTTAGTAGATAATTTATTGCAGTACTTTCTGAATAATTATCACTCTTTCCAAATAGCCTGGCAGCATGTGTAAGAATTCCTGTGGCCAACTGTACACTCACAATCCAAAATATGTATCCAGGCTTGCTTCAAATACCTTGATCGAGTATTAATTAAGCGAACTCGAGTAAATATGAAACAGGATAAGTGTGCAATTGGTTCACTAGTATGTTAAATTATTCGAAACTTCAACAAGACCTAGATACAAATTTTGGATTGCGAGTGTACATTTGAGTGTTATTTGACCAATTGAGTAATAGATTGGTAGTGTCAGTACTCGGTAATCAAATGTAAACTTTTCTGTTATGTAATGATATATGATATGTTGTTCAAATGTAAACGTTTATGAAATTCATCATGTAAATATAGCTGTCTGCCTTTGTAATATATTAATGGTTTACGATTTTCGAGTGTTAATGAAGTGTCTGTGTCAGTGGTTTATTTGATATGACTGCTTACAGAAACAAGTTTGTAGCCGAGTAAGTTTATTGGACGCCTACCTACCAGAGTGTCAACGTTCCCAGTAGACACACACAACTATATAGCTGGGCCGACTCACTCACTCACTTGGGACCGTCACTACTATACCGTCACTTGATAACTTGGGCTTCTACAGTTTCAAGCGACCATTACCACCGTCAGGAAGGATACACACCCAGCCTGCTGTTTCAACCCACCTGCACGTAACGTAAAAATAGTTTCACACACATACACATGCTATCTTCAAATTACACACACACACATTACCTTCAAATTAAACACACACACACATTACCTTCAAATTAAACACACACACACATTACCTTCAAATTAAACACACACACACACATTATCTTCAAATTAAACACACACACATTATCTTCAAATTAAACACACACACATTATCTTCAAATTAAACACACACACATTATCTTCAAATTAAACACACACACACATTACTTTCAAATTACACACACACACATTTTTAAATTACACACATACACATTATCTTCAAATTAAACACACACACATTACTTTCAAATTAAACACACACACATTACTTTCAAATTAAACACACACACATTACTTTCAAATTAAACACACACACATTACCTTCCCACAATCAGCTCAAGATAATTTTCCTGCACCATATGGTAAAATCATTAACTTCCTCCCTGTAGTTTAAGTCAGTATCTTTTTCTCTGTGTATATATATCTCTCTCTCTTTCTCTCTATGTGTGTCTGTTTCTCTTTCTCTTTCTCTGTGTGTGTCTCTCTCATTCTCTGTCTGTGTGTGTCTGTCTGTCTCTCCCTCTCTTTTTCTGTTTGTATTATGTCTCTCTCTTTCTCGGTTTGTGTGTCTGTCTATCTTTCTCTGTGTATGTCTGTCTCTCTCTCTCATTCTCTGTCTGTATGTCTCTCTTTCTCTGTCTGTGTGTCTATCTCTCTTTCTCTCTCTTTGTGTATGTCTGTCTCTCTCTCTCTTTCTCTGTGTATGTCTGTCTCTCTCTCTCTTTCTCTGTCTGAGTGTGTCTCTCTTTCTCTGTCTGAGTGTGTCTCTCTTTCTCTGTCTGTGTGTGTCTCTCTTTCTCTGTGTATGTCTGTCTCTCTCTTTCTTGCTCTGTCTGTATTATGTCTATCTCTTTCTCTGTCTGTATGTCTCTCTCTTTCTCGGTCTGTGTGTGTGTCTCTCTTTCTCTGTGTCTTTCCAATTAACCTTCATCCTTATAAGTTGTCACATCAGTACAAGAGGTTGTATTGTGTTGAAAGCACTACTGAAATCAACAACAAAGAGAATTTTAGCATACCGTAGTATTTAGTTGATCTGCTTATAACACTATCTTCTACATGACTCAATACATAATTAATAACCAATAACATAACTGGCCTCTTATGCTTAGATAGAAATAGATAGATAGATGGAAATAGATAGATTGATTGATTGATTGATTGATAGATAGATAAAGATAGATAGATAAAGATAGACAGATAAAGATAGATAGATAGATTGATAGAGGCCAGTGGAACACAAATTTTGAACAGAGTATAGGTTTTTCTATCAATTCCTTTTTAACAATATATTTAAGTGATTTTATAAGTATTGACGTAAGTGCCACCAAAGGCCTATATATAATCATTATGGGTTGATTCCACAGTGGTATTGGTTTGTTAGCTTCCCAACCAACCGCACTTGTAAGGCTTCATTATTTTCCATACTCTGAGTATCCACATTCACAAAATCTATCAAACAATAATGATCACTGTATAGATTATTCACCATATTCATTAAATAGTTCACCCATAAGTCATTTACACGGCAAACATTCTTTCGTTTGCGTGCTTACAAACCAATACCAACCACTGTGGAATCGACCCTTTGACAAGTAAGGGGGTGCGGAAGTAGGGGACAGGTTTGAGGGGGGGGTTGGGGGGTGTGGGAGTAGGGGGACAGAAGGAAAGTGTTGGTGGATATTTGATTGTGGCTGAACCAATACCATGACTCCATAAACAAACAGAGTAGTCTTACCAGTACCACACACACACACACACACACACACACACACTACAATAAGAAGTATTAACGTTGTATTCATAATTTACCTTTACTTAATTATCACCTTTAGCTTTGGTCAATATAGGGCCCATATTTACTGAAGCTAATGATTATTAACTTATCAACAGATATTTCATTATTAGATAAATTATAAATACAACGTTAATACTTCTTATTGTAGTGTGTGTGTGTGTGTGTGTCGTTGTGTCTGTCAGGGTGTCTCTCTCTCTCTCTCTCTCTCTCTCTCTCTCTCTCTCTCTCTCTCTCTCTCTCTCTCTCTCTGCATGTGTGTGTGTCTGTCTGTGTGTGTGTGTGTGTGTCTCTCTCTCGTTGTGTCTGTCTGTCTGTGTGTGTGTGTGTCTCTTTCTCTAGGTCTGTGTCTCTGTCTGTCTCTGTGTGTCTGTCTGTCTGTCTGTCTCTCACTGTGTGTGTGTCTCTCTCTGTCTGTGTGTGTGTGTGTGTGTGTGTGTGTACAACTAACAAACCTAACACCAATAAAAAATAACTCTATAACAACACTAATAACAATAATACTAAAAATAACTCCAATAACAACAATATTAACACAACAGTACTATTAACATTTGTTATTATTATTATTATTATTATTAGTAGTAGTAGTAGTAGTAGTAGTAGTAGTAGTAGTAGTAGTACATGTGTGTTATATATGTGTGTGTTATATGTGTGTGTTATATATATGTGTGTGTGTTATATATGTGTGTGTTATATATATATGTGTTATATATATGTGTGTTATATATGTATGTGTTATATATGTGTATTTTCTTTTCTTTATTATTTCTAGGATGGACTGTGACTCTTGTTGTTGTTGTTGTTGTTGTTGTTGTTGTTGTGAAGTGCTGAGATGAAGTGTTGGTTTGTATGTATGTATGTGTGTGATTCATATGTGTCATATTAGATGATTTATAGTAATTTGACCTAGTGATGACTTGACCTACCTTGTAATATATTAGCTGACCTACAGTATACCTATAGCTAATAAAGATCTGACCTAATTAGCATTGAGTTGACCTGATGCCTCGTCATATTGACCTGGCTAATGAATATCTTATTGTTTATTTAAATATTATATTTAATATTATGAATGGCGACACCGAAAGAGAAAGTTAACCTAGAAATATTACAATTATTTTGATACATACTTCCAATTTTTAACTACTACTACTACTACTACTACTACTACTAGTACTACTACTACTACTACTACTACTACCACTACTACTACTACTGGATAATTAAAGCCATAATATAAATCATAACATAAACTTAAAAAAAAAATAGTTAAGGGATCACCTCTTTGGGTTGAATAGATAATAATTATAAGGTGCAATATAATTTGAGGGAGTTTAGACTTTAGACTGCTGCTGAATGCAAAGGAATAATGCAGTGTGCAACCCGTGTGCTGGCGGTCCACACAGAACTGGAAAAAAACAAAAACTGTTGCAGTATCCTACACCTCACGTGGATTTTTAATCCATGTGGGCAGATCTCGTCAAATCCACTAGAAAGTGACCAGATCCTACAACAATCTTTTTTCTAGCCCTATGGGAGATGGCTTCATAGTATTTACATAGAATAATGTCAGCCCCACTGGCCAGCGGTTTGTTAGTATTGTTTGTAATGTTTGTGTATGTATAAACTCCTAATAAGGTAGTGTGTGTATGTATGTGTGTGACCTCATAAGTTAGTATTGTGTGTGTGTGTTTGTATGTATGTGACTTCCTAAGCTGGTAGTGTGTGTGTGTGTGTGTAATAACTCCTTCCCTCTCTCCCTTCTCTCCATCCCTTCCCTCTCTCCTTTCTCTCCATCGCTCCTTTTTCTCTCCCTTCCCTCCCTCTCCATCCCTCCTTTCTCTCTCCCTTCCCTCCATAACCTGTTGTGACCTACATATTGATCTTGATTACCCCCGGGTTATATAGTGGTGAAAGTCTCTCTCTCTCTCTCTCTCTCTCTCTCTCTCTCTCTCTCTCTCTCTCTCTCTCATAATAATAATAATAATGACAGTAATAATAATAATAATCTTTTGAGGGTAAATTGTAGGGCTACTGATTCCTCCAAACTAAGCCATGAAACAGTTCCCCTATTAGTACCATGAGGGTGTGTGTTTTCTGGTATAGTTTGGAGGAATCAGTAGCCTTCCAATTTACCAACAAATGAATCTCCCCTTAGTGTAACATTAAGGTTAGGTTACAGTAGGTTAGGTTAGGTTATAGTATGTTAGGTTACAGTAGGTTAGGTTAGGTTACAGTAGGTTAGGTTAGGTTAGGTTACAGTAGGTTAGGTTACAGTAGGTTAGGTTAGGTTACAGTAGGTTAGGTTAGGTTAGGTTACAGTAGGTTAGGTATACAGTAGGTTAGGTTAGGTTACAGTAGGTTAGGTTACAGTAGATTAGGTTAGGTTACAGTAGATTAGGTTAGGTTACAGTAGGTTAGGTTAGGTTAGGTTACAGTAGGTTAGGTTACAGTAGGTTAGGTTAGGTTACAGTAGGTTAGGTTACAGTAGGTTAGGTCAGGTTAGGTTACAGTAGGTTAGGTTAAGTTACAGTAGGTTAGGTTAAGTTACAGTAGGTTAGGTTACAGTAGGTTAGGTATACAGTAGGTTAGGTTAGTTTAGGTTAGTTTAGGTATACAGTAGGTTAGGTATACAGTTGTTTAGGTATACAGTAGGTTAGGTTAGGTATACAGTAGGTTAGGTATACAGTAGGTTAGGTTAGGTTAGTTTAGGTATACAGTAGGTTAGGTATACAGTTGTTTAGGTATACAGTAGGTTAGGTTAGGTATACAGTAGGTTAGGTATACAGTAGGTTAGGTTAGGTATACAGTAGGTTAGGTATACAGTAGGTTAGGTTAGGTATACAGTAGGTTAGGTTAGGTATACAGTAGGTTAGGTATACAGTAGGTTAGGTTAGGTTAGTTTAGGTATACAGTAGGTTAGGTATACAGTTGTTTAGGTATACAGTAGGTTAGGTTAGGTATACAGTAGGTTAGGTATACAGTAGGTTAGGTTAGGTATACAGTAGGTTAGGTATACAGTAGGTTAGGTTAGGTATACAGTAGGTTAGGTATACAGTAGGTTAGGTATACAGTAGGTTAGGTATACAGTAGGTTAGGTTAGGTTTACAGTAGGTTAGGTTAGGTTAGGTATACAGTAGGTTAGGTATACAGTAGGTTAGGTATACAGTAGGTTAGGTTAGGTATACAGTAGGTTAGGTATACAGTAGTTTAGGTATACAGTAGGTTAGGTTAGGTTTACAGTAGGTTAGGTTAGGTTAGGTATACAGTAGGTTAGGTTAGGTTAGGTTAGTTTAGGTATACAGTAGGTTAGGTATACAGTAGGTTAGGTTAGGTTAGGTATACAGTAGGTTAGGTTAGGTTAGGTTAGTTTAGGTATACAGTAGGTTAGGTATACAGTAGGTTAGGTTAGGTTAGGTATACAGTAGGTTAGGTTAGGTTAGGTTAGTTTAGGTATACAGTAGGTTAGGTTAGGTTAGGTTAGGTTAGTTTAGGTATACAGTAGGTTAGGTATACAGTAGGTTAGGTTAGGTTTACAGTGAATGTGAGAGTCAAACCGGTTTTATTTAATTAAGGGGATAATATACTTTGGTTACATTGGAGCACCTTGATTCCTCCAAAGTATGCCAGTAAAACAACACCAGATGAACAATAATAATGGTGGCTTGTTGTTTGAGATGAAAAGGAGGAAACATTTGCTCCACCAACCAACAACATTTGCACCTTTCATCTTTCCCTTTCTCATTATTATTATTGTAGAGGAAGGGTAGCTCAGCCGTACAGATGGAGTTATGACAGAGTACTCCTCTTTATTCCACCAGATATCCCACTCATAACATCACCCAGTAAGTCCCGAGGATAATTTATTGAAGTACAGAGTAAAACAATTCCCACGTTTAATAACAAAGCTATGAATTCAGCACAGCAGGATACTTGTAAGAATAGATTATTTGAAATTACAAGGCAGTCCACCAAAATAACACTGATCAATGAACAAGCAATAAGTCAGGAGGTGTACTAGACTCTTCTAATTAGTATCAGCAGGGTGGGCTACTACATTCAGACCACATAGCACTAATACACTTTAAATAACAGTAGAGTATATAGGCGTGACACTGAAACAGCCCAGTGACCGTGACAACCCAAAGAATAGACTTGGTGAAGGAGAGAGATGGTGGTGTGTGAGAACTGTGGTGTCTCAGTGAGTCAGTATGCTCTGTCCGTTGTTGAAGTAGGCAGTCCATGACGTACACTTAGTTTAGAGTGGAGACTGACAAGCAATACAGCAAGAGCTACAAAATATGAAACCTCGATATAAACTTCGAATCATATGAAAATGAACTAAATGGTATAATTCCGCATCCAGTATGAACCAGTGAGATTGATAATCTATCAATAAGGTAGATTTTCCCTTACAATTATTATTATTATTATTTATTATTATTATTATTATTAAGTGTGGTGTTGGTAAATGTGGAGCAAACGATTCCTCCAAACTACTCCAGGCAACAGGCCACCATTATTTTTGTTCATCTGGTTCTATTTCCTGGCATATTTTGGAGGAATCGAGGTACTCCAGTTTATCAAAAGTATAGCCTACTAAACCCTTTATTATTGTTATGGTGTTAAATCTTCTGTCGGTTATATTAAAGGTTACTAATTCCTCCAAACACTGCTATAAAACAAACCCTTATTATTATTATTGTTATGGTGTTAAATGTCCTGTCGGTTATATTAAAGGTTACTAATTCCTCCAAACACTGCTATAAAACAGACCCCAGAGTAGTAAATAAAATTATATTAAAACAAATATTTATTTATATGATGAGGTAGACTACACACACAGACACACACACAGAGCTAGAGTGACACACAGACACACACAGAGCTAGAGTGACACACAGACACACAGAGCTAGAGTGACACACAGACACACAGAGCTAGAGTGACAGACAGACACACACAGAGCTAGAGTGACACACAGACACACACAGAGCTAGAGTGACACACAGACACACACAGAGCTAGAGTGACACACAGACACACACAGAGCTAGAGTGACACACAGACACACACAGAGCTAGAGTGACACACAGACACACACAGAGCTAGAGTGACACACAGACACACACAGAGCTAGAGTGACACACAGACACACACAGAGCTAGAGTGACACACAGACACACACAGAGCTAGAGTGACACACAGACACACACAGAGCTAGAGTGACAAACAGACACACACAGAGCTAGAGTGACACACAGACACACACAGAGCTAGAGTGACACACAGACACACACAGAGCTAGAGTGACACACAGACACACACAGAGCTAGAGTGACACACAGACACACACAGAGCTAGAGTGACACACAGACACACACAGAGCTAGAGTGACACACAGACACACACAGAGCTAGAGTGACACACAGACACACACAGAGCTAGAGTGACACACAGACACACACAGAGCTAGAGTGACACACACACACACACAGAGCTAGAGTGACACACACACACACACAGAGCTAGAGTGACACACAGACACACACAGAGCTAGAGTGACACACAGACACACACAGAGCTAGAGTGACACACAGACACACACAGACAGAGATAGAGAAAGACAGACAGACCAGTTTAACAAATAAGTCCTTTTGTTTTTACTATAAACTTTAAAATGTTAATTTCGTGTTGAAGAATACTTCTAGAAGCTGAAAAAAGGGACTGAATAACTTTATGTAAATTAAGAACAACAGAGAGAGAGAGAGAGAGAGAGAGAGTGAGTGTGTGTGTGTATGAGAGAAAGAGTAAAACAGTGTGCGTGTGTGAAAAAAAGGGATAGGCCTAATTGTGTAGCCTACTACATGTGTGTTAATTTAAAGGAACAACAATAACCTACTGTGATTGTTGTATACCCAAAATAAAAATACAATCCAGCAACACTTTCTTTTCATAAAGCAATAAATTCATTAGTATCATAATAAATATAATCATACAACACATTATATCAACTCAAATACATCAGTACCATAATATCTAATTATAATAATACAACAATACATTACATCAATTATTATTATTATTATTAGGTGCTGCAAAATGATACATACATACATACATGGTTTGATGTTCTTTATTAACAATATATTTACTACCATGGAAATAAAGTGTTAATTGATGGATATATTTTGATTATGGTTGTACCGAAGATATAGAAATATTGAGAGAAAATGGCTGGTGATAAAAAAATGTAATAGCAATGTTATAAATTATTATTATAACATTATATTTATATGGTGGAATAAAGACATTGGAACCCCCGTGATGTAGTCAGAAAATTGGAGGTTACTGAGTCCTTTAAACATTGATACGAAACACCACCTAAGGCCTATATGGAAGGAGTGTGTTTCGTGGCTTAGTCAGGAGGAATCAGAAGCCACCAGCTGGGAGGTCTCATACACGATCACAGGGTCCCTTAAATTAATGTAAAATATCAATAGTGAATTTATGATGAATCTAACCTTACCTGACCTGACCTGACCTAACTCAACCTAACCTAACCTAACCTAACCCAACCCAACCTAACCTACTATAACCCGACCCAACCTAACCTAACCTAACCAAACCTAACCTAACCTACTGTAACTCGACCCAACTTAACCTAACCTAACCTACTGTAACTCGACCCAACTTAACCTAACCTAACCTACTGTAACCAAACCTTACCTAACTTGACCTAACCTAACTCAACCTAACCTAACCCAACCCAACCTAACTTAACCTAACCCTTACAGTTTTTTATAACAGTGTAGAGTATAATGGGTTTATATATTGTCTAACATATTAGTGTTATTTATTAATGTAATTATTTGATAGGGAAATGTGATACATATTTTTGTAATAATCTGAGCAATAAACGTATTTTAGTTTATTCTATTCACACACACTAATCAATAATATCTTCCCCTACACAACTAACTAACTAGAGTAACACACACACACACACTTACCAATAATGTATTCCCCTATAGAATCAACTATCTACACACACACACACACACACTTACCAATAATGTATTCCCCTATAGAATCAAGTATCTACACACACACACACACACACACACACTTACCAATAATGTACTCCTCTATAGAATCAACTATCTACACACACACACACACACACACACACACACACAAACACCCTTTCTTGTGCCCGGGGATATGAAGGGATGAATGTATGTATGTATGTGTGTATGGCCGAACTGAGACACCTTCCTTCCTCTCTCTTTAGTTTTTCTCTCATTTTTTATTGGTGGTTAAGGAGACTGTCTTGTTAGCAAATTGGAAGGCTGTAGATTGCTCCTATGTCTGCCGGGAAACAGACAGACGGGCCCTTAGAGGTACCAATAGGGGTACTTTTGTTTCGTGGCATGGTTTGGAGAAGTCACATTATTCACAGACCTTACATTTGTTCTCCTATAATAGATTCTCCATATAACCTTGACTGGGCCCCACCCCGTTTTGTGTACAGTATATATATAGTGAGAGAGTTTGTCCAGATGAAGGTACTATTTTATCATCACTCACTCACTCGCTCATTCCCATCTCTTTTACAAACCCAACCATGAACGCGGTGAGTTGTTCTTCTGTGTTATGGTTCTATTCTATACGCTTAAGGTTTGTCTATGTACAGTTGGACACAGGAATTCGTGGTACAGCCCAAGTGAAAGATTGTCAATTTCTCACAATATCAAGTTCCTTAGTGCCAAATAGAAGACACCAGGGACAGAAGTCAGTACTGAGGATGGTAATAAAAAGCAAGTACCTGATAATAGACACTGGTTATTCAAATGGAACAAGTATCTTTCACCTGGGCTGTACCACCAATTCCTGTGTCAAACTGTACACTCGAGCTCGTAAATTCTCGACCACGTACGTAAATTGTTATGTCATTTGATCTGGGAACATTGATTGGGGAAAGAATCAGCAGCAGAGTAGGTGGAACATAGTAGAACAACATGATACAATCTCTCGCCTACAATGACATCTTTCCCACACAGCATTACCAGCTCAGATGACATAAACATCTAGTATGATTACGTGGTCGCGAATTTACGAGCTCGAGTGTACAGTTATGGACAATAAATATAATAATCCACATTGGGGTGATTCGTATAAGTGTTTAAATAGCTTCCCTCTGTTCGTTAGCTGAGAAACTTAATAATGTGTAGGTTAATTAAGTACCATCTTCTAATTTATTACAAACAGCTACTCACTACAGTATTTACACACACACACACATATCTTCTTATTTACTACACACACACACACACACACACGTATCTTCTAATTTACCACACACACACACGTATCTTCTACTATAAGAGCTACTCACTATTCACACACACATCTTTTTCAAACAGCTACACACACAGCTACACATCTGAGAATCATACCATATAGTTGCCTCCACTAGTAACGAACACAGTGTCTGGTATATGTTTGGCTAAATTTGGCACCACTGTGTTTGTTTACATAGTGTCCTTATGGTGGATACTATAATATAACAGGAGTGAGTTCTGTCCATTAATTTTCTATTATTATGAGTAAACAAACACAGCGTTGCCACATTTCATCATACCTACCGTACACGTACTGTGTTCATTATAAGTGAAGACAACTATAGTCAGTGTTATAATACCAATAATGTATTGTGTTTTCCTTTTAGTTGTTGTTATGTTGTATTGTGTTGTGTTCGTTATTAGTGAAGGTAATTATAGTTTATGTAACAATACCAACAATGTATTGTGTTTTCCTTTCAGTTGTTGTTATGTTGTGTTGTATTGTGTTGTGTTCGTTATTAGTGAAGGTAATTATAGTTTATGTAACAATACCAACAATGTATTGTGTTTTCCTTTCAGTTGTTGTTATGTTGTGTTGTGTTGTGTTCGTTATTAGTGAAGGTAATTATAGTTTATGTAACAATACCAATAATGTATTGTGTTTTCCTTTCAGTTGTTGTTATGTTGTCTACTGACGGTGGTCGCTGCCGCCCCTCAGTACAACTTTGCCCCTGCCCCTGCCCCTCAGCCCTCCTACAGGTCCCCCGTCATTGCCATCCTGAGACAAGACCAACAGGGCCCTGATGCCTCAGGAACATACAGTTTCCTCTATGAGAGTGCTGATGGTATTAGTCGTCAGGAGCAAGGCGCCCCTCAAGGACCCAATGGTGCTGTGGCTTCCCAGGGACGGTGGTCGTAAGTATTATTGATTATTAATAGTAATTATCTTTATTGTAATATTGTAATGTTTGGCGTCGGGAAATGTCGTCCCCATCACCCACCATTCTTGTGATGGTGTAGTCAAGATCCAGATACACCTGTGTATCTGGATCTTGGGTACAGTCAGCCTTGTAACCCCTACGATACAGAAGGGGGGGAGTAAGGGTTGGGTAGCCAGAGCTCTCTAACAAGTCTCTCATTCACGATCACAGGGTCCCTTAATAACTGACTATATCATATAAAATACTAAATAATTATATAGTCATTATATTGTGATTTATTAACGTGATTAAGTTATGTAAATAATTATATAGTGGAATGGATATTTAGCTTGGTAGAGCAGATGTTATTATGGAAGTGTATTATTGGTGTGTACAGTCCTGAACAATAATAATCATTCTATATCTAAGAAACTTTGCAATAAATAGGTTAAGTAGTGAATACCATCTCTTAATCAACTACAAGCTCACACACACACACTTACACTATCTCTATATAACACACACACACATTATCAATTATTCACACACACACACACACACACACACACACACACACACACACTATCTCAATATAACACACACACTATCAATAATACACTTCTCTCTTCCTTTGACAGCTTCACTTTCCCTGACGGAACTCCAGGCGTCTTCAACTTTGTGGCTGATGAGTTTGGTTATAAGGTTGAGTCTGACTTGTTGCCTACACCACACCCACTACCAGCACATGCCATAGTACAGATTGAAAAGGCAAGACAAGAAGATCAAAACAATGCAGCTACCTTTACATCTGTCCCTCAACAAGCATATACATATTTCCAGTAATACTATACATACTACCATTAATTAACACTATACATATTTCCAGTAATACTATACATATTTCCAGTAACACTATACATATTTCCAGTAACACTATACATATTTCCAGTAATACTATACATATTTCCAGTAACACTATACATATTTCCAGTAATACTATACATATTTCCAGTAACACTATACATATTTCCAGTAATACTATACATATTTCCAGTAATACTATACATATTTCCAGTAACACTATACATATTTCCAGTAATACTATACATATTTCCAGTAATACTGTTGGTAAATCTGGAACAACTGATTCCCTCAAACTATTCCAGGCAACAACGGAACACCAATACTGTTGTTAATTTGGTTCTGTTTCCTGGCATACTTTGGAGGAACCAAGGCTCTCCAATATATATTAAAAGTTCTACTACCACCTTAATATTAAAGAAAACAGAGAATAATTGCAATAGAAACATCTTTATATTTATGATGTTTTAATATGATTTATAGTTATTATATTTTTTGTATACAGTCTGCCCTCGATATTAGATGAATTAATATATCACTATGTATTCTTATAAATAACAGAGGGTGAGTATTTAAATGACTTAGTTATTGTGTATGGTAATGAATAACACAAGCCTGCTGGGAAAACATACATTTGATGATCTTCAATGAGTGTAAAATAAAGTATAGTGAATAATGAATAACACAAGCCTGGGAAAACATAACCTACATATGGTGATCTTCAATGAGGGACTGATGATGTGTGTACTGTCATGAGCACTAATAAATATCCAGGTGTGCTTCAAATACTTAGAGACAGTAAATAAATGTACAATAAGATCTCCATTGGAATTAGTTCGTTGGTGAATTGGACTGTTCAGAGCATCAACCAAAGCTATATACTTAATAGTGCTCGTGACTGTACAATGAAGTGAGTATAGTTGTTACAAATATTTATTCATTGTATATCCAGGGTTTATTCTATTTCATTGCATTTATATATAATTTTTGTTTACCTGTGTTATATTTCGTCTTTGTTTTTGTTCTTGCAGAGTTTATTATTATTATTATTATTATTATTATTAAGAATATCGATGAATAAAAGTTTATTTTTTGTACTGTATAAATCAGCTTGTTTGTTTCTCTCTCTGGACTTTTAGTAATAAGGTTCACACACACACACACACACACACACACACACACACACACACCAACACACGTATCTTTTAATCTATTTACACATACACACACACGTATCTTTTAATTTTCTACATGCAGCTACTCACCATTCTCACACACACACACACACACAAACACATGTATCTTTTAATTCATTACACACACACACACACACACACACACACACACATGTATCTTTTAATTCATTACACACACACACACACACACGTCTATTTTTACTTACTACAAACAGCTACTCACTATTCAAAACAATAACATTATATGAGAACATGAAAACATTAGTCAGCAATTTGTTTGAGTTATCCATATGTGTATTGAAACTTATATCCAGGAAAGAGATTGAGCTGAAATGGTGTGTCTGTGCGATGTGACGTTGAAGAGGTGGGAGAGCCAGAGTTGATGCAATGCTTTACCAGTCACCAGTAGGGAACCATCAGTGTAAACATGAAGTCAAGGGGCAGGGAATAGCTTGGAGGCTTCTGAGTGTGTTTCTAGTATGGAAAATTGTGTAAGGAGTGGCGGACGGTCCTTGTGTTTACAATGAGGTGTGTGTAGTTGGGGTGACTCTAGTCCAAACTGGAGGTAATGAGTAGATGTGAAGAGGTGTGAGTAGGTCATGACGGATATCACTAGGATCCCTATCAATTAAATGCAGAACTGGGCAAAGTGTTGAACGGATTCTGTGAAGCCAAGATGCTAGGTCACCGGGGTGTTGTTCTACTTGACCTGCTTCAGTTTAGTGTAATCAGAAATGACGATAACCAAAAGTGGGGTAATATTGGCAGTGAGAGAAGGAGCAGTTGGCAGACATTTTGTGCCAAAACAGACTCCTAACAAATGTATTCTGTTAATAACACAAGAGAGGTTGAGTTCAGTGAGCAGACTGACTATTCGACCTGATCTAGGACAGTGTAAGATGATATGCATAGCTTCATTTTGAAAATTTTCAAGAGGTTTGAGCAAGGTCGGAGGGAGGAGAGACAAGTGAAGTGCATGATAATTAAGAAGAGATCGTACATATACATTGTTACCGCCAGGAGGACGGTAAAAGAATATAGACAAATAAACTGGTAGAAATAGGAGTGGAGCGGTAGTGGATGCTGGTGGGTGTATGTTGTTTGTGTACTGTATTGCTAATATAGCACTAATAAACGAAACTCACATGTGGCTGAGACGGAGAGAGGAGACAGGATAGAGAGTCTGCAACACACAGTCAACCAGTGAACACCACTTCACCCTTGCTCTACAATTAAATATTCATAAGACCCACCACAAGTAAGTTAGTGAGTGAGACACAGAGGATGTAATATACCTGGATAAACAAGGAATTATATATGAGATTCAAACTCAATACTTCTGTAAATACGAATCTATAACCCATAGTGTTAGTGACAAATGTTTAGTGACCGTGATTATTGATTCCTACATGTTTTGGCCTCACAGCTTTGACCGAATAATCAAAATAAGGAATTATCGAGTCAATTGTAAAAGTCGTTTATTAAACCTAGCCCAGGGAGGCGGCGAAATACATAATATAAAATGACCGAGCTATGGGAATACTGATGCCTCTTGGGCCTGATGTAATGGAACGGAGCTGGGAAATGTATGTGGAGAGATTACTCAGTGAGGAGGAAGGAATTCCCAGGTAAGTGTAATCCTGGACAACATTAAGTTTGTTGCCAAGTAGGGTTAGAGTCTTACATGCAAGTTTGGTTCAAGGAGAGCGAGCAAGAAGCTTAGTTTTGGCAGTGTTAATGATGAGTTCACAGGATGTGGCGGCACCAGCAAAGTTACGAAGACGTTGGAGTGTGATAGGATTGTGAGCGCTGATACATATATTATCAACATAGCTGACTATGAGAGACGAAGGTGAGGAGTGGCCCAGAAGGCGAAGAAGTCTGTGCATAAGAATGTTGAAGAAAAATGGACTTAATACTCCACCTTGTGGAGCACCAAGGTTAAATGGTAGATAGTCACTGACATCTCCACAAAATAAAACACGAGAATGTCTACCAGAGAGGTAGCTCTCAATCCACTGAAACAATAGTTCTGAGACACCTAATGATACAAGTTCATCCAGTATGATTTCTCGGTTGGCCACATCAAGGCTGCTTTAAGATCAATGAAAGCTGTACATGAAGATGACTTCAAGTGAGAGAAAAGTTCAGCAAAATAGTGGTGTGAGCTACAACCTGGGAAGAACCCTAAAAGGTTTGGAGATAGCTGATCTTCAATGAGGTAACGGAGACGAGTAAGTAAGATTCTCTCCATCACTTTACACACAGGAAATGAGAGATATACAGTAGGACGGAAGTAGATAGAGTTGGGTTTAGGTATGGGAATAATGGTACTACGTGTCCAGACTGCTGGCAAATTACCTTCTTACCACCGCCTTACTCGTTTCCCTGGTAACCAAGGGGTGGCTGGCGAGTGTCAGGGGACGCCCACTGGCAAGGTGGGCGGCAATTACGTGCGCCATTACCAAAGCGTTGGTGGTAGAAACACAGTTGCGTGAGTGGAGTGATGTTATTGTGTTGCTGGGGTGAAGGATTGAAATGTGGAAGTATACAGTTGTGCTGTGTGAGGTAGTGTATTGAGGCAATGGAGGGAGAATGCGTGGGGATACGGTGACATGTTGATGAAGATAAGGGTGAATGTGTTGGGGGTGTGTATACGTGTTAATTATGGAGATAGTGTTGCGTAGCTGTTTGGTGAGGCTGAGTGGATACGTGTGTGTGAATTTGGTGTTGTGGGTATGAGTGTGGAATAGGTGTGTGATGCTAGGGGAGGTTGGAAATGGGGTGAGAATGTTGGAGTGGGGGTGGTGTATTATGTATATGAGGTTGACTGGACGTGGGTAGGGACAATTGAAACTGAAACGGCTTGATCTACTATGTTTTTCCCCAGGACTATAAACCTAGATATCCTCCACCAACATGGGTGTGGGAAGGAGTTAGGAATGGATGTAATTATAAATTGTGATTGTTTACAAAGTCATGAAGTATATTGCCACAAGGTGTAACTTTTGTCCCGCCAAACATAGTGTGGGAGACATTAAAATCACCAAGATAGAATATAGGGATAGACTGTCTGGTTGGTAAGACAGTGGGATCACCACCACCAGGGTTAAAGATAAACATTACAGATGAGCAAGGGGGCAATCATTAATAAAATAAAGAGATGCCGAGGATCGGGCAGGGAATGTTTGAAGAAGACTGTGTGGAATGAAATGTCTAATATAAGATACAAGTCCTTGACCATGAGGTATGATGATAACTGTTATAACCAGGTAGCCGAGGAGGAAGCTTAGCAAGATTTTTATTACTAGTTCTAGTATGAGTCCCAGGGAAAGCTTCTTGGAGACAAATAACAGCAGGACGTTGAGTAAGGGCATACTGGGAGAGAGTAAGGAAGTGGTGAGATAAACTCCTAATATTCCATGATAACATGTGGTATTGTCGGGGTCTTGAGGTTATTATGGTATTGTTGTGAGGGAGGATGAGGCAGTGTGAGGGGGTGATGTCTGTGGGAGAGGGACACAAGGCAGGCCAGAGAGAGGAGGCAGGGAAAGTGACGGTCGCATTCACTTGAGATGTAGGAGAGGAGAGCGGAGGGGAAGGGAGGTCCCTGAGACAGTGTAGGTGAGAGAGAGAAGGGAGTGAACAGAGCCGTCATTGAGACTTGATGTGAGGGAGCATCAATGTTAGGGTTAAAGGGTGAAGACAGCATCATCAACAGGTGTTGAAATAGTTGGTTCTATTGTTCCATTTGTTGACGTTATAGCATAATCTCTTGTTGCTGAGTTGGTGTTGAGCATGAAGCTGTTGTTGTTGTTGTTGTTGTTGTTGTAACAAAGTATAAATAGTAGGGAGCTGAGCTGCAGAGAGGAAGAGGACGGAGGATGGGCAGGGGAGGAGAGGGGGGGCCGTGGAGGAGGGAGGTGCTGACGGGGCATGTGAGGCAGGAGGCTGGGAAAACTGTGGGGTGACACCAGGAGATACAAAGCGGGAGGGAGAGGAATGTTTGTGCGGACAATCTAAATGCCAGGCATTGACCCCCTCACGGCCACAGAGAGGGCAGCGGAAGGTACTGGATGTCAGGTGGCGAGGGTGCACGACTGAAGGATCAGTTGGAAAGGGTGCAGGTGCAGGACGGTCCTCACGGAGTTAATGGAAGTCATCAGATGAGGGAATCACAGGTGGAATTGGCGGAGGTGTGATGAAGGCAGTAGGGGCGTGGAGGGCAGTCAGTGGTCAGATGTGGACCACTACACAAGCCACACCAAGCAGTAGAACCTTTATAGTATATCTTCACATGTCCAGACTCATAACATCTGTAGCAGAGAGGTGGTGGAGTGTGTACAGGAACAATAACACAAGGTGGGAGCTAACGGTCGTATTTGTATGAATTAGGTGGAATACCGTCCCCATTCCACACCACACATACCCAATTGATAGCCATCCCCTGCACGGGAGGTATGAAGACGACGTGCCCACATCTCTCCTTCAATGTCCAGGAGGATGTTAGGGTCGAATTCAACAGGGAACTTTTTGACAAGGTATTCAGGCATCTTTTTAGATGCCTGAATATATGTTTCTCGAGCACTATCCCATAGAGGCCTGCAGTGATGGTCAGCTCATCAATAATGTTTGGATGGTTTCTGGATATGTAGATATTGGATGGAGATGTTGACATAATATGTACATCGTCTGTAGGAAGTCTGGCGAGGAGAGAGTCAGCAATAGCCCGGCATCGCCATACACCTCGTTGTTCATAGGAAAGGTTCAGTAGAAAGCTAAGTCTGACAAACTGCTCTCTTGGGATGTGAGGAGACTGGCGTGAGTATTGGGGTGGGACAGCAGGCTGTGGTGGCTGGGTTGGTATGGAGACTGTTGATGTCGAGTCAGCAGTCAGGACAGTAGGCCTAGTGCCAACAGGAGTGCCAACAGTATACAGAGTATTACAGACACCCAGGAGACCCAGGTATAGGGTTAGCTGCAGAATGCTGCAGGGGGTCCTCGTCACCGGGGCCGTTTAGAGTGATGGACGTCTGATGTAGAGGGGTCGGGTGAGGTGGAATCCCCATCCCCTGGCTTCACACTGTTGGCGGATCGAGGAGGTAGACAGAATCACTACGTCGTTTTGGCTGACCCTGGGGAAGTAGCCTACTACAGTTCCCCAAGCCTGCCTCCGGTTCTTTTTCTTTTTACTCTTGGCTCCCATTTCCTCAAAGTTTGTCACGGCTTGGGTGAAGTCACTGGGCCAGAGAGGTATGCAACACACTATTCTCTTTAGCTCTTTATATGTATAATAGTCGCCCTATTATTAGCAAAAGTTATTTAGGTTTCAAAATACCGATGCCTAGAGAAAACGGTAATGAACAGGAGTATTGATGAATGGCTTACATATTTTGTTGTTATGTACACTCGCGGTCAGAAATTGTGTCTTGATCCCTTGGGACGATGAATCGCAACTAGCCAAGCTTTGATGATTCGAACAAATGTGTGTTGTATGGAGACGCACAGTTATTCAAACCTTATATACAAAAAATGTTTATATAAAAAAATTTTTTATATAAAAAAAAAATTTATATAAAAAATTTTTTTATATAAAAAAAAATTTTATATAAAAAAAAATTTTATATAAAAAAATTTTTTATATAAAAAAAAATTTTATATAAAAAAAATTTTTATCAAAAATTTTTTTATATAAAAAAATTTTATATATAAAAAAAAATTTATATAAAAAAAAAATTTATATAAAAAAATTTTATATATAAAAAATTTTTATATAAAAAAAAAATTTATATAAAAAATTTTTTTATATAAAAATTTTTTTTATATAAAAAAAAAATTTATATAAAAAAAATTTTTATATAAAAAAAAATTTTATATAAAATTTTTTTTTATATAAAAATTTTTTTATATAAAATTTTTTTTTTATATAAAATTTTTTTTTATATAAAAAAATTTTTTATATAAAAATTTTTTTTATATAAAAAATTTTTTTATATAAAATTTTTTTTTAAATAAATTTTTTTTTTATATAAAAATTTTTTTTACATAAATTTTTTTTATAAAAAAAAATTTTACATAAAAAAAATTTTATATAAAAAAATTTTTTATATAAAAACAATTTTTATATAAAAAAATTTTTTATATAAAAAATTTTTTTATATAAAAATTTTTTTATATAAAAAAAATGTTTATATAAAAAAAAATTTTATCAAAAATTTTTTTATATAAAAAAATTTTATATATAAAAAAAAATTTATATAAAAAAAAAATTTATATAAAAAAAATTTATATAAAAAAAAAATTATATAAAAATTTTTTTTATATAAAAAATTTTTTTATATAAAAAAAAAATTTTATATAAAAAAATTTTTTATATAAAAAAAAAAATTTTTATAAAATTTTTTTTTATATAAATTTTTTTTATATAAAAAAAAATTTATATAAATTTTTTTTATATAAAAAATTTTTTTATATAAAAATTTTTTTTATATAAAATTTTTTTTATATAAAATGTTTTTTTATATAAAAAATTTTTTTTATAAAAAAAAAAATTTATATAAAAATTTTTTTTATATAAAAAAAAATTTTATATAAATTTTTTTTTATAAAAAAATTTTTTATATAACATTTTTTTTATATAAAAAAAATTTTATATAAAAAAAAATTTATATAAAAAAAAATTTTATATAAAAAAAAATATAAAAAAAAATTTATATAATAAAAATTTTTATATAAAAAAATTTTTATATAAAAATTTTTTATAAAAAAAAAATTTTATATAAAAAAAAATTTTATATAAAAAAAAAATTTATATAAAAAAAAATTTTTATATAAAAAAATTTTATATAAAAAATTTTTTTATATAAAAAAAAATTTTATATAAAAAAAAATTTTATATAAAAAAAAAATTATATATAAAAAAATTTTATATATAAAAAAAAAATTTATATAAAAATTTTTTTTATATAAAAAAAATTTTTATATAAAAAATTTTGTTTATATAAACAAATTTTTTATATAAAAAATTTTTTTATCAAAAAATTTTTTATATAAAAAAATTTTATATATAAAAAAAAATTTATATAAAAAAAAAATTTATATAAAAAAAAATTTATATATATAAAAATTTTATATATAAAAAAATTTTTATATAAACATTTTTTTTATATAAAAAAAAATTTTATATAAAATTTTTTTTTATATAAAAACAAATTTTATATAAAAAAAAATTTTATATAAAAAAAAATTTTATATAAAAAAAAATTTTATATAAAAAAAAATTTTATATAAAAAAAAATTTTATATAAAAAAAATTTTTATATACAAAAAAATTTTATATAAAAAAAAATTTTATATAAAAAAATTTTTTATATAAAAAAAAAATTAATATAAAAAATTTTTTATATAAAAAAACTATATATTTAGAACACAACTCGAGTTAAAGTAATAAAAGATATAATTGTTAGGATTCCTGAACAAATCATCACTAAATTAAAAACATTGAATTAGTTGTGTAATCAGCCACTGAGCTGCATGTGAGCCCAATCATATAGAGTTTTTACAGATATGAGTAAGTTCGCTGAATATATTTATATGCCTTTATAGCATATTAATGCATATTAATGTGGAAGTCAATTAAGTATAGCTCTGTCAATGATAACTATTGTAAGCTGTCTCTTCATCTCTATCACTCTGATACACTTTCAAATTTAACAACTAATAAGGAAAAATTCATGGTCTAGATGAGAATAATTTGACAAATATAGACTACATCACACAATATTTTCATGAACTGGACGTGAGAAATTTCAGAGGTAATGCTATTTTTCAAAATTCTCATTTACACTGAAATGCTGCTGAAATATAAGTAAGCCTAAAACCACTGTAATTATACATCACTGCAATATAAAACACAGTAACAGAAACAGTATATCACTTACAAAGCATTTTGAATATTATAATTATTGAAAAGCAAGATGTATTACCTTGAATATAAAAAACACATTGTTTAATATTACCGTAGGAAAGGCAAACCGGCCCATTGTTGACGTTACCATCACTATCAGTATTACCAGATACAAGACAATTTCCGTGTTTTTAATATAATTTTAATTAAATCCACACAGGAGAACCATATGAATAATATCCAAGTGTAAACAGGAAAATCTCTACCAGACGAAATATGGTAAATAAATGCATGACCATCTTCAAGAGTAAAAAAAATAAAATAAGGAGCAAGTGAATTTTCTGGCTTCCGACCTGGCAACACTGATGGACACGTCACTGACAACACTGCTACGGAGGGTGAGCAGAGAAGGTCTTCAGTATTATTTAATATTGTGTTCCAGCGGCTAGAAAAAGAAGGTTAGTCAATAATTTATATGTTATTAATATACCAGAGTATGTTATGCGTGTATGTGTATGTGTATTATTAATATTTATAGCGTAATAGTTTAATAACGATGTAAATATGTAAGTTAAGTTGTAGGGATGATGATGATGTGTAAGTGACGTTGACAGATAAAGTATTATTAATTTATTATTATTTATTTGTAAGATATTCTATTCCCCGCTCCACCAGCAGATGTTGCTCTGTAATTATCTATTCTATTGCCGTTTTCTATTACGATAGTTTTACCTTCTTTACCCACTAATCTATAACATTCTAGACACTTTGGAAAATATTGAAAGAATTGCCGTTATCGCGTACGGTTTTTCGGTATTTATTGAAAGAATTGCCGGTAAAGGTACAGAAGTGGACCTTACTGTATAATCGATATTTTACTGTCATTACCCACTTATTTTGGACCATTCTAAGACACTTTTCTTCTATGGTTTTTCTTCCTCAAATGCCCCGTTTCCAAGATAGGGCATATTCAAATGGGGCATTTTGAAATTAGCCTGACCTTACCTGACCTGACCTAACCTAACCTAGACCGCATCAGACTACCGGGACCTAACCTGGGCAAACTACCGAGAAATAATCGTGATAAAGTACAATGAATGACAGGGGTAAAATACTAGGACCCAGCCGGATCTGGCAACACTGCTGCAGTAAGGTCCACTTCTGTACTAATACCGAATTGCCGTTTTGTAGCAGTGTTGTCAGATCCGGCTAGGTCCCAGTAGTTTGCCCAGGTTAGGTCCCAGTAGTCTGCTGTGAAATAGCTTATGATACATGCTACTGTTAATGAGAGAATGAATAAAAGAATATAAAATATTATATAATTTCTATGTACAGTATATGATATGCTTAAAAGTTTTTAGAACACCTTGCAGTTAAATTATATCTCGCCCCTACTGTATTTTGATAAAAATATAGATGTACTCTAGATCTCACCAATCATGAACACGAGAGAGTGAGAGGTGGAGGGGAGAAGGAGGGAGGTGTAAGTTGCAGGTCACTGAGATTAACTCACCGCTATGTGACATATGTGTGTGACCAAATGGACTATAAATGTCCCCATCCCATCATCTGCCAATCAGATGCATCCAGGAATGTCCCAGAGAGGCAGGGCTTCTCTACCACCTAAGGCTGGACAGACTATAAGCATTGTGTTGCATCAAAAGTCTACCACTATCCCCTTAACATTACAGTATTCCCTTGATAAATATAAGATGAATAAATATATCAGTGTCCTTTGAACAGAGGGTGAGTGAATGAATTGGTGTGTATGGTAATGAATAACACAAGCCTGGGAAAACATTGGGTGGTCTTCAATGAGTGACTGATGTGTGTATTATACTGTACTGTATATCCAGGGTGTACAGTATACTTTTTTTCATATTAAATTGTACAGTATACTTTATTCACATTATTATTATACAGTATATCCAGGGTGTACAGTATACTTTTTTCATATTATTATACTGTATATCCAGGGTGTACAGTATACTTTCCACACATCATTGTAGGTTATATTGAGGTTCTACAGTATACTTTTTGTTCTCCACAATATTATATATGGAGGGTCTACAGTATACTTTTCTCCACATTTATGTACAGTATATCAAGAGAGTCTACAATATACTTTTTTCCACAGTGTTTTTATTTCATGGGTGTGCAGTATACTTTCCACACATCATTATATATCTTAGGTCTACAGTATACTTTCCTCCACAGTACATGGTATACTTACTCTACATTATACTTTTATCCCTTCATATATCATTGTACAGTATATCTATCTTGGGTTTACAGTGTACTTTTCTTTCTGGCCAGTGTTTGTGTTGGTGAGCCAGGGTGTTTTGCTGAGTGTGTCATCATGCTCACCAAGTTTGAGACCAAGAGTGCCAGGGTGAAGGGGCTGTCATTCCACCCTAAACGACCCTGGATACTGGTTAGGTGAGTATTGTTGTAGTACAGTAGCTGGTTTGTATGTAAGGACATACAGTCATCCGTTGTGTTGACAATGGTTTGGTACAGTCGGCAGCAGGAATTCGTCCCTCTCAGCTCTAGTGAGAGGAGCCTGGTGATCTGGTAACACTGTATGAGGGATGACAAATATTTTTTAAATGGCTAATATAATACTAAAAGTCATTTGCCATTTAAACCATACTTTTCAACTCTCATACAGTGTTACCTTATCACCAGGCTCCTCTCACTCAAGCTGAGCAGGATGAATTCCTGTTGCCGACTCTACCGGTACAATGAGGCAGTGGCCGCCCATAAGTAATTTTCCCAATATAAAGATGTATTCATACTATGCAATTTTTATGTACACGAGCTCCTCTGTTGCCCAAATTGTCACACAATAGGCGAACCTAATGTAGTTGGAAGCCACACAAATTTGAAAATTGCATTCACCCAGACCTATTGGTCGTGTCAACATGTTGTCACCCACAGTCTAAGCCTAAGGGTTAAAGGGGTATTATAATGTTGGTAAATTTGGAGCAACTGATTCTTCCAATCTATCCCAAGCAACAGGCCACCATTATTTTTGTTCATCTGGTCCTGTTTCCTGGCATACTGTGGAGGAATCAAGGCACACTATAGTCTTTTTGAAATATACTGAGCAGTGAGGCGTTGGCCACTTTTGAGATTCACCTGACTGCTACGTTGCCATCTCTCTCTCTCTCTCTCTCTCTCTCTCTCTCTCTCTCTCTCTCTCTCTCTCTCTCTCTCTCTCTCTCTCTCTCTCTCTCTCTCTCTCTCTCTCTCTGTCTCTGTCTCTGTCTCTGTCTCTGTCTCTGTCTCTGTCTCTGTCTCTGTCTGTCTCTCTCTGTCTCTCTGTCTCTCTGTCTCTCTGTTTGACTCTTTTTCCTCACCACCACTACTCATGATGGTGCAATGATAGGTCCTCTATTTGCTTTCTCTTCTAAAATGTACTTATTTACATCATAAATAAGTTCTCTCTTTCTCGACTATGTAAAACATGATAGCGAGTAGCAGAGGTGCTGCTCCATCGTGAGTGACAGCCAGAGGAAAAGTGACGGTAGTGACCTGAGTTGACAGGTGGAACTTACACACTTATCCCTGAGTACACTCACCCTAGGAGCACTGACAACGTTGGAAGAATATTCTGTCCAGTGTTGTGATACATATATATATTATCATTTTAATATGAAGAGTGAATGATACTTTCATATACCTACATGGCCTTAGTAGTGAATTAAATGTATACGCAGTAATTTAGATTAATTTAGCTTTAGTAAATAGCTGATATGAGAGAGAGAGTGAAGTGTTTTGGTCTGATTTGGCAACATTGTGGGAGGGAAAAACCTTCCAACAGCCAAATACTCAGCGCTCAGTATATTTCAAAAAGACTATAATGCACTATCAAAGTAATCTCCCCTTAATGTGGGATCGTTGCAGCCTACATTAGTTTGAAGGAATCGAGGTGCTCCAGATTCACCAACCAAATATTCTCCCCTTAATGTCCTATCATTGTGTGTGTGTGTGTGTGTGCTCTTCTTTTAATTAATGTGGTATCGTTACAGCCTGCACAGTGGTATCATCCAGCTGTGGGACTATCGCATGAGGACATCGGTGGAAAAGTTTGATGAACATGAAGGACCAGTCAGAGCTGTATGCTTCCATCAACAACAACCACTGTTTGTATCTGGTGGTGATGATTATAAAATAAAGGTATGTGTGTGTGTGTGTGTGTATTATAAGGTTAAAGTGTGTGTGTGTGCTTCCATTAACCCCTCCAATCCGGGAGGGGTTGAAAAATCGTGCACCAGGTCCGGGCTGCCTCCTAGATTCCTCCTGCCCTGCCCGGGTGATTTCTCCAAAATCGCTCTACTTTACTTACTCCTTATGTCTAAACTACAATGCCTAAGAACTTAAATTTGGTTCTGTACTCGCCAGCAACTCTTCCTCTTTTGAATGAGACCAACCACAGCTCTCTATGACACCTGGATGTAAAGACATGGTGTCAGGAAGAGAAGTAACTTTTGGCCCAAGAGCTCGGTGTGTCCATAAGTACACTTGACTCAGTCCTGGCTCAGGGTGGGTGGAGGGTGTTGTCAGGCGGCGGAAGCGTATCAATTCAAATGCGAGAAAATATTTGCAACATAGTCGTCCATCACGCCAAACATTTGCACACTGACAGAGTGTGGCTATTGCATTGATACACTGCTGACTATAGCCAGTCCCAAAAAAATCTGCCAACAGTGGCTACATTTTCATGGAATTGACACCCTTGGCTAATGCCTACTCCCAGACTGCTCTGCAGAGTGGTCATATCCAGATCTCCGGGCAGCTCCGCAGGGTCGGCACATTCCTATCCTCGGACATTTATTAGCAATAAATATTGATCAATACTTATGTACTGGTATTAGTGTGGATCACAGTAACGTTGTACAGTATCATTATCACTAAAGCCTTTTCCTCAATATCTAAAGAAAAAAAACGATACATGGATACATTACCATAACCAATTTGAAAAATAGATAATAGTTATGAATTGCACTAAGACCCATCATCACTTTATTACTATTTAATTATTTGTTGTTTAAAGTAATGATTAAATACAGTGTGTACATTTATATTTCATGATGTAATAATACGTTTTAACATTACAGTAATTCATTTTTTGTCCGTATGTCATATCACCAAGTAAGACACACCAATGCAATGCCTGTCACAATCTCTGAAATAAACACAATTATTCATTGTATGTATAGGTTTTATAAGTTAGTGATCGTCAAGCTGAACAGTGTTCTTGGCTATAGGTGTTGGCTGCTTGCCTTACACTGCTATCACTACAGTGTTCTCCGGTCATCAAATGGTCTATATTTGATAATCAGCAACAGTGTTCTTATCTCTTGGACTAAACATTCACCAGTGTACCAACTGTGTTGCCGCTTCACCGTTTATTCTATTTGCTGTTTTTAGGTGAATTTGTGATGATTAATGAACCCAAGTATTGTTTGAAGTTCACAATGTCAGACTCAACCTAAGTACTGTCAGTAATTCACAATGTCAGACTCAGTATTTGAACAAATGTCTGTTCCTTGTTCTAGCAAGACAGATCAAAATGTACAAAATATAACTGGTCAAGGTAATACTGAAAGAGAAGGACTTGTACCTGAAGATTATTTCAAGACTGTTAAAGATACGAATTGGTTTTAATCAATTTTAATAACGTGGGAAATTCTTTAGGATTGCAAAAAAGAAGTACAATACACACTGTCAGGTTTCAAACTACAAATTTATATATTATAAAGTATTTGTGATATATGTATTGGTATTGGTAGCACTTGAACTTCATGCAAAGAAACAATGTCTCAGTTTTGCTATAGACAATTTTCAGTTACCGATATATCTGTATCACCTTAAAGAGACAATGTCGTGGATCGATGGCTTTGATGCTGGTGGTGATGATTATAAGATTATTGTGTGTGTGTGTGTGTGTGTGTGTGTGTACTAGTAGTCCTATTGTCATCATTAACATTATCATATTTCAGTATCATCATTAGTACCCATGTTGGTAAAAATGAAGCAACTGATTCCTCCAAACTATTCCAAGCAACAGGACACCATTGTTTTTATTCATCTGGTCCTGTTTCCTGACATACTACAGTATGTAGGAATCAAGGCACTCTAATGTACCAAAAGTGTATTACCCACTTAAATGGGTGGTATACTTTTGGTACATTGGAGCACTTTGATTCCTTCAAAGTATGCCTGGAAACAGGACCAGACAAACAAAAATAATGGTGGCCTGTTGCTTGGAAGAGTTTGGAGGAATCAGTTGCTATTTCTTACACATTTTACATGCACTCAAATTTTATGTATAACGTTATTATATAAATTGAATAAGTATGTGTATTACTATTATATATATTTATTATGTGTGTGTGTTACAGGTGTGGAACTACAAGTTACGTCGTTGTCTGTTTACACTCCTGGGTCATCTTGACTACATACGCACCACTGAATTCCATCAGGTACTGTACTGTAGCTTCATTATGTACACTCACGATCCAAAGTTTTGCTACCCCCTTGGCTGGCAAGAAGGCGAAGTCAGTGTTAAAGATAGGCTGGACGTTCAGACAAACTTGTGTATCAAGTTGTTAATGAGACAGGGTGAGGTTCACTTGGAGTTTGTGATTTTTGGAGAGTGAACCTCACCCTGTCTCATTACCAACTCTATACACCAGTTTGTATGATCATCCAGCTGATCTTTAACACTGATTTTGCCTTCCTGCCAGCCAAGGGGGTAGCGAAACTTTGGATCATGACTGTACACTATAATTATTAGGCTTGTATTGTTTAAGACTCCCTTCACATTATGTACAGTTGTGCTAGGAAGTGTTGTTATATTTTTCAAGAAGTTTTGGACACATGATTTATGGTCATACAGTATTTGCCAAATAGAATAGATATTTATGTTAATGTATATTTTGTCTCATACAACATAATAATGCTTAGTATATGTGACTATCAGAGGTACAGAACAGTATACAGTACTGTGTATACTGTTAAGAACCCTGTGATTGTATTTGAAAAATGGAGGCTTCTGATTCCTCCTGACCACGCCATGAAACAAGCTCCTTACCATATAAGTGGTGTTACGTGGCAATATTTGAAGGACTCGTATAAGTCCAATACAGGGTCCCTTAGGGTCGATTCCACAGTCGTTAGTAGTGGTTTGTAAGCACACAAACGTAAGAATCTTAGCCGTGTAAATGACTCATGAGTGAATTATTGGATGAATTTGATTACTCCACTATCATAATAATGGAACTACCTGACAAATTTTGTGGATATGAATTCTGAGTTTGTTGGATATAATTATGACTGACAAGTGTGGTTGGGGAGGAAGCTAACAAACGAATATAAAAGTGGAATCGACCCTTAATGTCTGTGATCACTTGAGACAATGGTGGAGGAATACACAACTTACTGAGTGGCTTCACTGTCCCTCCTTCCTCCTATTACGTTAATTACAGCAGTAGTACCGCTTCAACCACCGGCTTGGAGAGAACACTTATGGAGATGCATCTTTTTACAGTCAATAATTTTTTTTTCCAAGAGTTATATCTCAATCATTAAAATAATTGATACAATTTAGTTGCTCTCATTGTGCCATAAGGCACTAATAAAATTTACTTCACATACTTTCATATCATAATTTGCTACTCATTTGTGTTCTCCATTTCCGTAAACAGGAACTTGATATTTCATAAAGTTTCGTCTCTTATTTTCAACCTTTTTCATAAAGCCTACTGTACTGTACTATAATTAGTCATGGATAGATTTTCAGCTACTGACATTATTTTTGTTCCTTGTTTTGAACAATAAGTAACATCTTATGAAAAAATATAAAGAATACAAATACTGCTTCCTGATCCAAAGTCACTGAATTTTGTGACAACACTTAATAGCGTGACTGTACATTTGGCAGCAAAAGTTGTATTGCCTCACTTAGCACCACTTCTTGAAGGATAACATAAAGGAGAATACTGTAATCAAACAAACAAACACATTCACTGTACTAAATTATAATTATTATCCAGGGGGTAAATCAGTAAACTCCTCTGGTTTTTCAATTTACAAGCCTGTGAAGATTATATTTATTTCCATACTGTACTTAATGACTTTTCCTGCTGACTGTACACATAGAGAGACACTACAGTAGACCATAGATATACAATGAATAAATACTTTTATCCACCACTTCATTTTTTACACATCAGTCTTTCATTGAAGACCACCAAATGTTTTCCCAGGCTTGTGTTATTCATTACCATACACAGTAAGTCATTTACTCACCCTCTGTTAAAAGGATGGTGTTAAATTTATTCATCTTATATCAAGGGCATACTGTATAAATGTATAATAACAAGCATTTCATTCTCTACAGTTAATATTCCATTCTAGATATTATGGATGTGTATTGTACTGTTTGTAATGAATTGTGTGTACAGTAAACCCTCCTTGTACTATCAAAGACAAAAGTCGTGTCGTTAAATTTGGTGGAAACATATGGTAAAGAGCTAACCATTCTGGTCATGGACATTATTGTGGTGGGGTTTTCATTATGTTTCACGAGTTATATCAAATCATCTGACAAGACAACGACACGACTTTTGTCTTTGATAGTTCATTACACACCCATAAACCCAGTGGTGGATAATGAGGGTTTACTGTACACACATTAATTTATAATGGTATAACACACACCCATAACAACAGTGGAACATGAGGGATTATTGTACAGTTGCAGCACATAGTCCTTGAACAGACTACCCTTTACACCCTGGTCAAAGACTATGTGACGCGACTGTACTTATGTGGAATATTCGCTGGTTTTACATAACCTTGCCATTAAAATACTCCTGGATACTATCTGACTCATTAACAAGCATTTTATTCTCATCTCCAGCCCATTATAAACTATCCTAAGCCTACATAAACTAACCTAACTTAACGAACTTAAACTAACATAACATAAACCTAAACTTACATAAACTAACCTAACGTGATTTAACGTAATTATTATTATTATTATTGAAATAAACCAAAGACACAAAGCTGGGAGAGAATGCAAGCATTCTATCAATCTGAGGACCCCAGCCCCATGAATCCAACCTGAAGAAAAGAAGACACCTTAGAGAAAAAAAGATGAGCAGTTAGCTTAATAAAAACATATTAGCCCAACTCGAAGCCAGCCAGTCCTACACCATCAAAGACAGATTAATCAAGGCCATTCCACAGAGACACCGACCTAGGGACAAACGATCGACTGTACTGACTAACCTAATTTAACTTAAACTAACCTAACCTAACTTAACTTAACCTAACTTAACTTAACCTAACTTAACCTAACTTAAACTAGCATAACATAACCCAAACCTACATAAACTAACATAACATAACCCAAACCTACATAAACTGACTTAACCTAACCAAACTTAAACTAACATAACATAAACTAAAGCGGGTATCACACGGGCACTTTTTCCGACGACATCGTGTCGTGCGACACGATTTTCGATGACATGTCGTGGGAAACGGGAGATTTCGGACGACGAGATATCCACGGAAACTATCGAAAACTGTCGGTGATTTCCTGCGACAGGAAGAAAGTCGGTGAAAGTCTCTAGTGAATAATATTGTATAGAATATATTATTATGGTATATTATGATTTAAGTAGTGTTTTAGGTATCATTATTTAAATATAGAAATTGTATTCCTAGATCTTATATATTATATACACCGAATTTAACTGTTAAATATGAGCATGGAACATTGATTTGATTTCTGGGTTTGTTTACATTTCTGCTTTCGCCTACCGCCTGGTCCAAACCTCTTTCCTCTTTCTTCTTCTTCCAAAGCAATTGTACATGTTCCAACAGCTAAAATTGCTTGGTTAATGGCGTCCATCCTTGGTGATTTCGCTTTTGTGACAGAGTGTTTTGGTTGTCCCGCCGCCCGCGTGGTGTCGTCGGTCGTCGTTGTTGTCTTTCTGGAGAATTTGCCGTGTGCTATTGTTTCCCGCGACATGTCGTCGAAAATGATGTCGCAGGAAAAGAGCGACCGTGTGATACGGCCTTAACATAACATAAACCTAAACCTACATAAAGTAAACTAACCTAACATAATCTAACCTTACTTAACCTAACCTTCCCATAAGAATACCTTTGGATACTATCAGCTTGTTACTAAGCAATTTATTCTTGTCTCTAGCCCACCCTAACATAAGATAAATTAACCTAACCCAGCCTAATATAACATATCATAATCTAACTTAAACTAACAAAACATAAACCAACATAAAAAATTATACTTAACATAACTTACACTAACCTAACAAAAACTAAGCTAACCCAACCCACCCTAACCTAACCTTCCCTTGCCTTTCTGACAGGTATATTCGTGGATACTCCCAGCCTCTGATAACCAGACCATAAGAACTAAAATAAACCAACTCACCCAACATAACATAAACTAACCTAACCTAATATTATATAAACTAATATAACCTATCCTAATCCAACCCATCCCACCTCAATCCAACCCACCTCAACCAATGTAACCTAGCCAAACTTACTACTATCCTAACCTTGCCTTCCCTTGCCCACCAAGAATACCCATTAATACTGTCTGCCTCTGACCACCAGACCATAAGAACTAAACTAACATAACCTATCATATCCTAACCCAACCCAAACTAAACTAACATAACTTAACATAACCTATCACACCCTAACCCAACCCAAACTAATCTAAACTAAACTAAACTAACTCAACCCAACCTAACCTAATGTAACCTTCCCTTGCCTTGGTCCACAGGAGTACCCATGGATACTGTCTGCCTCTGATGACCAGACCATAAGAATCTGGAACTGGCAGAGTCGTTCGTGTGTGTCTATCCTGACGGGACATAACCATTACGTCATGTGTGCCAGATTCCATCCAACACAGGACCTCATCGTATCAGCCTCTCTAGATTCCACCGTGCGAGTTTGGGATATTTCAGGTATACAGGGGAAGCCTGGAGGTAAGAGGGGCATATTGTGTGCTATTGTTTGTTTATTGTTGTTGCTTGCGGGTACGGTACCACCACAACAACAAGATGTTTCTGTACATACATACATACTGACCTAATTTTGGAAGTAAATGAGTCCTTTGAGTATTGCCATGAAACGCTACCTATATAGAAGGAGTGTGTTTCATGACATAGTCAAGAGGAATCATAAGTTTCCAATTCCTATACATGATCACAGGGTCCTTAAAGGGAGATTCATTTGTTGGTGAATTGGAAGGTCAGTGATTCCACCAAACTATGCCAAGAAACAGATCCCCAATAAGTATTACTGAGGGCATCTGTTGTCTGGTATGTTTGGAGGAATCCAAAGCCTCTAATACCCATACACAATAACAGGGTCCTTAACCGGCTTCTCCTGCTTGTGGATACTTACATATATTGTTGGGGTGACCTCGGAAGTTGGGATAGCTTGGAGATGGCTTGGTCAATATTTTCATTTCTTCACTTTTCCCCTCTCTCTCCTTCCTTCCTCCCTTCCTTCCCTCCTCCACCCTTTCCCCCTTCTTCCCCTTTCTCTCCTTCCTTCCTTCCTTCCTCTCATTATATATTATCTTATGATTTTATCTTTTTCTCTTTGTCATATATCTACCTTTCCCACCCAGTCTCTTTTTCACTCGCATACTAACTAACCTTAATTAAAGACCTGTTCACATGAGGTGTTTGAATGTGCATTTCCAAAGTCAATGTCAGCCTATGGAGTGGATTACACAAATGCGGCGGTTCCCAAAACACGCGAGTAGCAAGATCCCTCTCACAACCACACATTTGATACATAGAAATGAATAGCAATGTACACACAGAGTGGTTACTGCTGCTTTTTGAAGGCAGTGGGCAGCCTCCTTGACTGACGCTAGCCAATGAGGAGAGAGACTTTATTTTACCATGGCAACTGCTTGGGAACTCCACTTGGAGTGATGAAAATACACATTACGTGTGTGGTAACAGTACAGATGCAAGCGCTTTGTGTGTACAGTTACTACAGGACAGTGTTGAACGCCCGTCTCAAAATCACCTCATGTGAACAGGGCCTAAATACTTCCTCCTCCCTGTCCCTTCTTGGCATCTTTCACTTTTCTCTTCCATTCCTGACAAGTTTGTTCCAAGGATGTTGTGAAAAGTTTGTAACCAGATGGTAACTCACTTGGCTGTTATCTTTAAATAAATTACTTGAAGGAAGCAAATGTCACTCCTTTATTTATATATTGAGCAACTGACACACACATGTACACTTCTCCACATGAACCCACATACACACACAACACACTTGTATGTACACTTCTCTACATGAACCCACATACACACACAACACACATGTATGTACAACTCTGCACATACACACACACATATACACTCCTCCACATGAACCCACGTACACACACAACACAGACACGTGTACACCTCTCCACATACACCCTCATACACACACACAGTACACTCCTCCACCACTCCTCCACATGAACCCACATACACACACAACACACATGTATGTACACTTCTCCACATACACACTATCACTCTATAATTACATCACCATTACAAAATCAATAGGCATTAATTTAGGCCCAATAACCAAACCAAAAATTCATCAACTTACTTACAATGCCTTTTGTCCATGGTAGAGAAGGTATTGTAAGTTATTGTTTGACATAGAATAATAAATTGATCATTTATTGTAGAATCAAATACAGCAATGCCTTGTTGTTTTGCACTGTTGTTGTTATGGGTGTGTATTGTACTGTTTGTAATGTATGTGTGTACAGTAAACCCTCTTTGTACATTGCATACCCACAAACCCAGTGGTGGATAATAAGGGTTTACTGTACACACATTCATTACAAACAGTACAATACACACCATAACAACAATAGTATGATGGTAAATCTGGAGCAACTGATTCCTCCATACTATCCCAAGCAACAACAGGCCACCATTATTTTTGTTCATCTGGTCCTGTTTCCTGGCATATATACTTTGGAGGAATCAAGGTGCTCTATTGTACCAAATATAGTACAGTACAGTATCCTCTTAATTACGGCTACTGATTCCTCCAAGCTGTACCAGGAAATAGACACACACACACACACACATTTGTAACACTGAGGTCGTCCCTCATCTCTTCATTTCGCATTATTCTGCGATGAGAGTTGAGCGACAAAGAGACTTTTTGTCAAAGAGGAAGTTGTAATTTAATAATACCATAGTGAAAGGTCTCAAGTTGGGTCATCTTGGGTGGGTCTCAAGTTGGGTCATCTTGGGTGGGTCTCAAGTTGGGTCATCTTGGGTGGGTCTCAAGTTGGGTCATCTTGGGTGGGTCTCAAGTTGGGTCATCTTGGGTGGGTCTCAAGTTGGGTCATCTTGGGTGGGTCTCAAGTTGGGTCATCTTGGGTGGGTCTCAAGTTGGGTCATCTTGGGTGGGTCTCAAGTTGGGTCATCTTGGGTGGGTCTCAAGTTGGTTCATCTTGGGTGGGTCATCTTGGGTGGGTCTCAAGTTGGGTCATCTTGGGTGGGTCTCAAGTTGGGTCTCTTAGTTTTTTTTTCTTTTTTAAACAGTTTGTTTTGTTGTCTTTATTTTTGTTTTGTCTTTATTTGTAGTTTCAGTGTAGATTTTAAAGGGTTTGTTTTTGTTGTCTTTGTTATTTGTTTTAGTCTAGATTATAATGGGTTTTTTATTGTCTTTATTTTTTTTTGTCCAGTTTATTTAAAAATGGGTTTGTTTTGTTGTCTTGATTGTTTTATTCTAGATTATAAAGAGTTTGTTTTTGTTTTTGTTTTTGTCCAGTTTATAAAGTGTTTGTTTTTGTTTGTCTTTAATTTTGCTTCAGTCTAGACTCTAGATTATAAATATATATATATATTTTTTTAGTCCAGTTTATAAAGACTTTATTTTTAGTTTTGGTCCAATTTGATTAAAAAGAGGTTTATTTTGAGTTTTTGTTTTAGTCCAGTTTACAAAGAATTTGTTCTAGTTTGTTTTAGACCAGTTTAATTTAAACAGAGTTCGTTAGGTTATGTAATTTTGTTTTTTATAGTGTTTGATTTTGTGTCTTTATTTTTGTTTTAGTCTAGAGTAAAAAGGGTTTGTAAGGTGTGTGTGTGTGTGTGTGTTTTTGTTTTAGTTCAGCTTATAAAAAGGGTACGTTTTGTCTGGCTTAATATAATTGTGTTGTGTGTGTGTGTGTTGTGTTTTTTTCATGTTATATTTCTTTTCTTTTGCTTCTTTTACTTCTTTATTTGAGCTTTTAATGCTTGCTTCATTAACATTCATATAAATTAAGCATCTGTTTGTGTTCATTTTATTCATTTATTTATTTCTTCTTCATTTCTTCTTTTTTTTTTTTCTATTTGTTCATTTCATGGGATTGTATACTTTTGGTAAATTGGAGCACCTTGATTCCTCCAAAGTATACCAGGAAACAGAACCCGTTTAACCCAAATAATGGTGGCCTATTGTTACTTGGAATAGTTTGGAAGAAACAGTAACTATGAATCTACCAAAAACTAAATCACAGGTCCTTAATTATGTTTAGTGAAGCTGGAAAAAAGAAATAATAATAATATGACAAAAGAATGTTGAGGGGGAATTACAGTGTTGGTGGTAAAGCTGGAGCAACTGATTCCAACAAACTATTCCAAGCAACAGACCACCATTATTTTTATTAACCTGATTCAGATTCCAGATGTACTTTGGAGGAGGAGTCAAGGCGCTCCAATGTACAGTCAGCAAAAAAAGTTTCGTTACCACCCCTACGTTAATTTTACCATGGGTAAGCCCGGTAGGGTTGGTACTCCACCCACTGGGCAGCTGTGACTCGTGTCATCCGGGATATGCTGGACGGGAATTGTCATTGCACCGGCAGTGTCAACTTCTTTATATCAAAAGTTTAGCTGATTTTAAATTAAATTTTGAGTGTTAAAGAACTCTTACTATTTAACTATTCATTATTAAACATAAGGAAATGCGTTTTGAGTATTTTAGAACAAGAATAACCTTGAAATATCCAGAAAATATAGCACTGGCTGAAAGAACGTCATTCCTACTTGGCTGCCCATGACACACTGAGGGGCATTGGCCAGGGGCACGGACTTATGAAGGCCAGAGGGTGGCGGAGGTACGACACTCACCAGTCAGGCGTACCAGCATTACATCACACTGTTTTAGGGATGGTAACGAAACTTTTTTTGCCGACTGTACAGTTGGCCACAGGCATTCTTACACAGGCTATATGGAAAGAGAGGTCATTATTATGGAAGTACTGCAATGACTGTGTGTGTGTACCAAGGGACTCAGTGACTGACAAAACAACAAACCTAATAATAATGTTGTATTGCAGTTACATAGTGTTACATTTTATATATGTTGTAAACTATAAAAAATAACAGCGTGTGTACCAACCAATTCCTGTGGCCAATAGTACCAAAAGTGTATTTACCTCCTTAATTAAGTGTGTGATTTGGCTTAGCAATTTTGCTCGACATTTATTTTTAACTTATTTTTTTACTGTATAAATTTTGCTGGGCATGTAATTTTAACTGATTTTATTGTATTAATTTAGCCTGGCATGTATTTTTATGTGGGATTTTGTTGTATTAATTTTGCTGGGCATGTAAACGTACAGTGATTTAGTTGTAATAATTTTTGTGTGATTTTGTTATATTGATTTTGCTCGCCATGTATTTTTAATTGTAATTTTGTTTACATGTGTGAATTTGTTTCATTTGGTCACTGAGAAAGTAATTAATGTTAAGGGATTTGACATTTGCTTTTCTTCTGTAATTTTGTCCTGTTATTTTTGCATGGCATCAATTTTTAACCCTGATTTTATCTGTTATTTTCTGTTATTAATTTTGCATGGTATCTATTTATTTTGTTATTTTCTATTATTATATTTGCATGGCATCTATTTTTATTCTATTATTAATGTTTTAACATTTTTCCTCTGCATTTGTTTCAAGAGTGATTCTATCTTAATTCTGTTATTAACTTTTTGTTACTTTTGTATGGCATCTATTGTCATGTGTAATTTTGTGTTATTAAGTTTCCTTTGTAATTTTTTCATTTTAATTTCTTTGATTTTATTTTAATTCTGTGATTTTCCCTTTATTAATTTTGCATGGCATCTATTTTGTTATTAATTATTTTTTTTGCCATGTGTGTTAATTCTGTAATTTTGTTTTATTTCTGTTATTTTTTCCTTTATTAATTTTACCTGGC
>JAWQEG010001512.1:22500-172500 GCA_033782935.1 Petrolisthes cinctipes | reverse complement strand
TTTTGTCTGTCTGTGTGTCTTTCTTCTTCCTATCTAATCACTTTATTTTTTATTTTATTATTTGTATGTTGGTGTGTGTCTCCTTCCACCTATCCATTCACTTCTTTATTTCATATTTTTTCTGTATATGTCCTTCACTCTATCCATAATACCAGTATATAATATTGGTATACTGTGTGTTAATATTAATCTTTGTCTGTTTGTGTGTGTCTCCTACCTACCCAACTATTATTTATATTCTATTTTTGTATCTGCGTCTGTCTGTGTGTGTCTATCTTCATGCTACCTACATATAATGCCTGTACAGTATAATATAATGTTTCATTTACTATATTAATCATAAATCTTTGTGTGTGTCTCTTTCCTTATACCTACCCTATCACTTCTTTTATTAATTTTTATCTGTTTGTAGGTGTCTACTCTCTTCTCCCTACCTTCCTATAATGCCAGTACAATATATAATGTTTCGTTTACTGTATTAATAATAAATTTTTGTCTGTGTGTGTCTTGTAATCAGTTGGAGAGAGAACGTCCTGCCTACTCCCTCCATGGCCACTTGCTTTACTACGTCAAGGATCGCTTCCTGAGACGCCTTGACCTCACCAAGAACAAGTGAGTTCACAATTCACCCATCAGCAATGGCAGTGATAATGATATTAGTAATAATGATAATAATAAAAACAAAAATAATGATGATGATGATGATGATAATAATTAATAATAGTAATAATAATAGTAATGACAATAATAATAATAAAGATAATAATATTAATAATAATAATAATATTAATAATAATAATAATATTAAGTATCCCGGTGTGCTTCAAATAGCCTCATGATGATGGAGTATTTAAGGGGAGATTCTTTGTTGGTGAATTGGAAAGTCTCTGAATAGTTGTTGGTAAATCAGGAGTAGATTATTCCTCCAAAATATTCCAGGCAACAGGACATCATTACTTTTGTTAATCTGGTCTTGTTTCCTGGCATACTTTGGAATAATCAAAGCACTCCAATGTATCAAACATATACTTCTACTATCCCCTTAACACACTCCAGCAAGTATGAGACAGGATAGACTAAGCATTGTAATTGGTTCATTGGTATATATGTATTCAGATGATTCTAAACTTCAATAACAACACTTGTATACTTATTATGGCTTGAGACTGTACACTACTTTTCTATTTATTTATGTAGCATTACTAGTTAACCATCTGACTCATCTGCTGTGTGTGTGTGTGTGTGTACAGTCATGGACATGAGGAGAAGGATAATGGTGATGATAATAATAATGATGAGAATTATATAATAATAATAAGAATAAGAATTATTAAGATGATAATACATACATACATATACCAGGCCTTCATCTAAAATGCTGGAGGTAACCCCGTCACGTCACAATAATGTGCTTCATGACGAAATTTGCTAGGGAAATCTTACAGAGGGTGGGTTACCCTTGCCCCTCACTCCGCGACCATTGCACCGTAAATGGTGGGCAATGGGGTCGCCACATCCCCACACTTATAACAGAAAACGGGGTTACCCATACCCCGTCCTCTGAGGCTGACGGTGGGCACTGGGGTCGCCACATCCCCACATCTCATTAGTAGAAAAGAGCAAATATAAGTAGGAGAGAAAGAAAGAGCGAGCTATGGGAGGAAGAGGACACTCAAATCCTCACTTATAATAGACCCACCCATCACAAAAATGATGATAATAATAATAATAATAATGATAATAATGATACTGATGATAATGTAATTTGTCAGGGATATAGCTGTAATGCAACTGAGGGCTGGTTCCCGAGCACAAGTGTATAGCATGTCTTTCAACCCTGCTGAACATGCTGTATTACTTACTACAAGAACCATTAACCAAGACAACAGCAGCTATGATTTATATCAGGTGAGTCAGTGTGTGTGTGTCTATGTGTGAATTATGATTTATACCAGGTGAGTCAGTGTGTGTGTGTCTATGTGTGAATTATGATTTATACCAGGTGAGTCAAGTGTGTGTGTGTATATGTGAGCTATGATTTATACCAGGTGAGTCAAGTGTGTTTGTACTGTGATTTATACCAGGTCAGTGAGTGGTTATTAAAAGATATTTTAGTGGTTATTTAGAGAGATTGTGGTCCATATTCCTAGTCACATTTGTGTTACATGCTATGACACTTTGGGCTTGAAAAAACTACCACTTATTATTAATCTATTTGAAAGGAGGTCCAGGCTGTCAACACAAGCCAATCAAATGCGAATAGATAACAGTTAAGATAACTCATGTGGAGATTTTACCTTTACCAAAAAGAAAAAAATGAAAACTATAATATTGCTTCTAGATAAATATATACTGAATTATTGTTTCTAAGATAATGAAAACTATATATTGTTTCTGAAAAAATTAAACCTGTATTATTGTTACTAAATGAGTGAAAACTAGTATTGTCTGTAATAAGATTAAAACTATTATTGTTCCTTAAAATATCAAAACTATTGTTTCTAAAAAGATTAAAACTATTTTTGTTTCTAAAAAATCAAAACTATTAAAAGTTTCATTACTGTTTCTAAAAAATCTAAACTATTATTATTTCTAAAAGGTTGAAAACTAATATTGATTCTCAGAAATTTGAAATCTGTATTATTGATTCTAAAAATATCAAAACTATTATTTCTAAAAAGTCAAAACTATTATTGTTTCTAAAAATAAAAATAATAATTATTATATATATAAAAAAAAAAAAAAAAAAAAAAAAATAATCATAATCATAAAAAAATGTAACCATTATTTTCTGTACACCCAGATCCCCAAGGACTCTGATCCACAGTTGCCAGACTCACCAGACTCCAAGAGATCAGCCGGACTGACAGCAGTGTGGGTGGCCAGGAACAGATTTGCTGTTATGGATAAGACAAACCAGGTATATAAACATTACATACATATATATAGAGTTGCATGTATATTTTATACAATAATCTCGGTCTTATAATTGTTGTTATGGATGTGTATTATACCATTTGATATGAATATGTGTACAGTAAACCCTCTTTGTACATTACACACCCATATACAGTAATCTCTGATTTTGCACTGTAATATTATAACCCCTTGGGGTAGGCAGGGGGCCTACGAATACAGTAGGTTTGCATTTTGATCAACAATTTGGACGACAGAGGAGCTCGCCTACGTAAAGTTCACTGACAATTTACAGAGATGTTAAACGCCAATATGCAGGGTACAGTACAGTATTTGGTATTTGTGATTTGATTATTGAGTCACAGTGGCAATGAATATAAGTTGTTACCAAAGAAATAACAGTACGGAAGCACACCAAAAGTGTGAGGTGGGGTTCCAAGGTGGCTGTGACAGTATAACAGGGTCCCCACTGCACCTCCCAAGGTCGTGCCACTACCCTCACCCACCACCACACCACCACTACCCCCAGCCACCACCACTCCCACTAGCACTGTGTTCAATGTTGATTTCATTCACTTTGTCCATAAACACTTCAATGTCGAGGGTGGACACAACTGAACACAATGAAGATAGCAAGATACAGTTCCATCAAAATGATTGCTGGGTTATTGTACGACTTAGCTGTTAGCCAGTCGAGAGCAGAAACACAATAACTCCTCACAGTCTGCATAATAGCCTGCATGGGATATATACAGTCATGGCGATGGTAACACTGGAAAACTGGAAAGGCCTGGGCTAGAACTAGAGGAATGATTGTAGTAACACTGACTAGCCTGCGTAGGTCGGTGGGTGGAGCTCAGACCACCCCAACCCTCCCTACTAGGGTTGGGGGCAAGAAGTCAGCGACAGTGGAGAGGGGGATACACATGGCGTAATTGAGCGGGAGATTGATTCAGTGTGAGGGAAAAGGCGGCTGGTTGTAGTATGGGTTTGGGGGAGCGGCAAGTGTCACGCAGAAACTGGAGTTAGACGCGTTTTTGGGAAAGGCTGCAGATTTGGGCCACTCTTGGCGACAGAAACGCTTGCTGTGGAAGCATCGCAAGTAAGATAATAAAATGTGAGGATTTGGGGTTTGGCACTCAATAGGTGAATTGCGGATTGAGAACACACGCAATATGTGAACCAACTGTACCTCCCCAGTATCCCTGCTAATCATAATAGGCAACTAAAAGGGGCTTTCACTTCTCCAACTGTCCCTTATTTTCATCTTTTACCTTTTGAACTTACTGTCCCACCTCTCAATCACTTTCTTCCTCGGGTTCCTTATGACGTCGCTGTTGCGGCACCTGATATCAATCAATCACTGTTGTTATGGGTGAGTATTATTATTGAGTTTAAGGGAGAATTTTTTCTTTTGAGGCTAAATTGGTGGGCTACTGATTTCTCCAAACATTGCCACGAAACACATCTCTCATTGAAGGAACATTAGAGTCGTCTGTTTCTTGGCAATAGTTCCAATTTACCAACAAGAGAATCTTCCCTTCATATATATGTTTGTACAGTAAACCCTCATTATCCACCACTGGGTTAAGGTGGCGCGACCATATGTTTGTATCGGTTTAGATGGAGTCCTTCACATGTGTCTGCGCGACCATTTTCTGGTTGCCAGGCAATGCGATTCTGTGTGCGGCCATGGTTGCGTCGTGTGAAGGGGGCCTTATGGGTGTGTATTGTACAAAGAGGGTTTGCTGTACACACATTCATTACAAACGGTGCAATACACACCCATAACAACAGTGCAAAACAAGGCATTACTGTATATTTCCACACTAACTTGACCCAAAATATCTTATCTTTTCTTACTACAGTTTTTGGTAATTATACAGTAGTGAAGTCCCTTTCATTTTTACCCCTATGTACTTGAGACTTTCTTATTTTGGTAATTTAAAGGGAGATTCTCTTGTCGGTGAATTGCAAGGCTACTGATTTCTCCTATCTATACCACGAAACATCTCCCTTATTAGTACCACTGAGGACGTCTGTTTCCCGGCATAGTTTGAAGGTATCAGAGACCTTCCAATTCAAGAAAAAGAGAATCTCCACTTAACAAAAATAATGGTGACCTGATACTTAAAAATTTTGGAGGAATCATGTACTCCAGATTTACTGACAGTGTACTACTCCTATAAGCTCTCTAGTTTTGTAATCTTCTTTGATGCATATTGCTTTGTAGGAGTAAATTGCAGATGTACAGTCACGAGCACTAATAAGTATACAGCTTTGGTTGACGCATTGAACAGTCCAATTCACCAACGAAGTCATTCCAGTGGAGATGTTATTGTGCATTTATTTACTGTCTCTAGGTATTCAAAGCACACCTGAATACTAATTAGTGCTCGTGACTGTACAGTAGACCCTATAATAATCTCTTGTATCCATCACCACTTCATTTTACACACATCAGTCCCTCATTGAAGACCACCAAATGTTTTCCCAGGCTTGTGGTATTCATTACCATACATACTAAGTCATTTATTCACCCTCTGTTAAGGGGAGATTATTTTGTTAGTGAATTGGAAGGTCTTGATTCCTCCAAACTGTTCCATGAAACAAATCACCTATTAGTACCAATAAGGGCGTCTGTTTCCTGGTATGGTTAGGAGGATTCAGTAGCCTTCCAATTCACCAACAACAGAATCTCTCCTTCACAGGATAGTGTTAAATTCATTCATCTTATATTTAAAGTCCTACTGCACCATATGTCCGCATCCGCAGTTTTAGAAAGAAAATTTATATAGCATTTGTCATTCCTAAGAAAATATCGACATCCACAATAATGAAAATTAATGTTTATCAGTTTTATTGTTCCTGAGAAACTATACATATCCACAGAATTATATAGTCCCCATCAGTTTTATTGTTCCTGAGAAATTATCCACATCCGCAATATTAAAAATTAGTAATGTTCACATCCTCAATATTAAAAATTAGTCGCTATCAACTTTATCGATAATAAGAAAATAAATACATCTACCCACATCTGCAATATTAAAAATTAGTCGCTGTCAGTTTTATTGTTGTTGATAAAATGCCTCTTTTTTCTGTCATCAGCTGGTGATTAAGAACATGCAGAATGAAGTGACCAAGAAGGTGAACGCTCCGTCATGTGATGAAATATTTTATGCTGGTACTGGTACAATACTACTGAGGGACATGGAAGGGGTGTCTCTATTTGATATACAACAGAAGAGGTAAGAAGAGAGAGAGAGAAAGAGATAATGAAAGGAAAAGAGAGGGAGGGAGAAAGAGAGATAGAGAGATTGATAGATATAGTGAGAGATAGGGAGCATATTCATGTGTGAGATAGAGAGAATATTTGTGTGTGAGATAGAGAGGATATGCGTGTGAGATAGAGGGAGAGGATATTTGGGTGTGAGAGAGAGAATATTTGGGTATAAAATAGAGATAATATTTGAGTGTGAGATAGAGAAAATACATGTGTTTGTAAGTGAGAGAGAGACAGATAGAGATAGATAGAGAGAAAATTGAAGTTGATATTACAGAATGATTGTCACTACAAGAGTTTTAAAAAAGAAAATATTAGACCAGCAATCCAGTTTAAACATAAGGTGATAATACACTGTTGGTACATTGGAGTAGCTTGATTCCTCCAAAGTATGTCAGGAAACAGAATCAGATAAATAAAAATAATGGTTGCCTGGAATTGTTTGGAGGAATCATGTGCTCCAGATTTACTAGCACTGTATTTCCCCCTTGTTAACCCTCTAACCGCGGGCATGTTCAAGTCTGCCACCTCTGTACTGCGGGCATAGTTTTGCAAAACGTAAACACATATTTGGTGTCTAATAGCATGTAAACCACTAGAGTTACATGAATAAACTATACATGATATTGAAGTACAAACCATTAGCTATCTCCTGATGTACAATTGCAGACCATGAAAAGTTTACCCAGGCCTCGTCTCAGGGTCTGCAGAGGGGGTAGACTTTTCATGGTCTGCGATTGTACATTTGAAAACTAAATGGAAATCTGTAGGATGGATAGCCAGCTCAGAATGACCACAACTCAAAATTCACATTTACACATCTTAGTATGTGTTTGTGAGTGTGTTAGTGTCTGTGAGTCTGTGTCGGGGCATATCCGTTTGCATGTTCTTGTGTTCACTTGTGTGTGCATGTAAAATATTCATGACAAAACCGGGAACTCTGGTGAAGCTGGCCCATATAGATCGCCTCTGGGACCTAAAAATATTGATTTTTCGAGTGTTTTGGTCCTGTATTTGGGATATAATCCTTTCACTCTCCTGACAGTTCTAAGTACGTTTTCACGCTTTGATTTCATCATAAAACGTGTCGGAATCACATTTTTCAACGCGAAAATATGAAATATATGGTATTTAGCGCATAAGCAGAGCACTGAACATACATCCTCACACTCTGAGAGATATTTCTACACTAACAAAACAAGGCTGGTGTGACTTGTTGGACCCTCCTATGCCCATAACCCTTCTATGGCATGGTACCAATATAATGGCTCTGTAATGTGTACAGGGAGTCATTGTACCATTACCACATCATCGTCAACACCAACAATATTCTTGCATTCGGCCCATATTAATCTAAATAATGGAAAGTTTTCAGTGTTGTATTTCCATAATAATCTAAACAGGTATCTGTTTTTAACTGTTGTATTTTTTTATACAATGGCTCTGTTTTGTGTCTAGGTTGTCAGTGTACCATCTATATTTCATGTTCTTGCGTATCACCTATAATAACCTAAACACAGATATGATTTTAGTTGTTATATCTCCTTTCTATGTTTTATCAGGCTGTTGGGATCATGTGTTACCAATAATAATCAAAACACGTATACGATTTCCAGTGTTATATCTCTTTCTTCCCTTCTCTTATCAGGGTGTTGGGAACTGCTAGCATTGCCAAGTGTCGTTATGTTGTGTGGTCCAGTAACATGACCACTGTGGCCAATAATATTCAAAACACATACATGATTTTACCTGTTATATCTCCTTGATGGTGTTGGGAACTGCACATATTGCCAAGTGTCGTCATGTTGTATAGTCCAGTAACATGACCACTGTGGCCCTACTTTCTTCTTGCAAACGCCCCACAATAATCAAAACATGTATACGATTTTACCTTTTGCATCTCTTTTCAGGGTGTTGGGAACTGCACGCATTGCCAAGTGTCGTTATGTTGTGTGGTCTAGTAACATGACCACTGTGGCTCTACTCTCCAAGAACACCATACTCGTCTGTAACCGCAAACTGGAGCGACTCTGTTCCATCACTGAGACCAACAGAGTTAAGAGTGGCTCATGGGATGATAGTGGTGTGTTTATATATACCACCAGTAATCATATCAAGGTATTGTTTTCACCCAATGTGTGTGTATGTGTGTGTTTATATATATCACCAGTAATCATATCAAGGTATTGTTTTCACCCAATGTGTGTGTATGTGTGTGTTTATATATATCACCAGTAATCATATCAAGATATTGTTTCACCCAATGTGTGTGTATGTGTGTGTTTATATATATCACCAGTAATTATATCAAAGTATTGTTTTCACCCAGTGTGTGTGTATGTGTGTGTTTATATATGTCACCAGTAATCATATCAAGGTATTGTTTTCACCTGGTGTGTGTGTGTTTATATAATTATATAACCAGTAATCATATCAAGGTAGGGCTGATTTTCATCTATTGGTATTACTGCTGACAAATGTTTCGATCCAATGTTGTATCCCATTCTCAATTTTTCGTCATTTATTATTATTTTATTAATTTATTTATAAATATTTTTATTTTTTTACTATACATATTTATTTTTTTCTCTCTCCCCACAACTTGCCTTGACATTTGTACCACATTTTCAATTTTCTCATAATTTGATATTTTTATTATTATTTTTTATATTTCTTTATTATTTATACCGTTTTATTTATTATTTTATTAATTTATTATTTTGTTTATTTTATTTATTTATTTATTATTTTTTTATTTATTTTTTTTTATATATATTTTTTTTATTTTTTTATTTTTTTATATATTTATTTTATTTATTTTGTTTTCTCTCACTCTCTCTTGACAGTTTGCGCTGACTAACGGAGACCACGGCATCATCCGCACCCTGGAGTTGCCTGTGTATGTGACTCGTGTGTCTGGCAGTTCAGTGTATTGTTTGGACAGACAAGCAACACCTCGTGTACTCACTATCGACCCCACCGAGTATCGCTTCAAGTTGGCACTCGTACAACGCAAATATGACGAGGTGATTATATCTATGTAAAGGGATAAATAATGCACATATTAATTTATCCATATTATAATTACTGTATATTTATCTGTATGTACCGTAGGTTTAGGGAAATGGTGTCCCCATCACTCACCATTTTTGCAATGGTGCAGTCAGCATCATATTCCTTACAATACAGGGGGCGGGGGAGTGAGGGTTTGGACCTCTCTCTCTAATAATGACTCCACTGAAGGCTCAAGTAGCCTCAGAGCTGGACCTCTTGTCTGTCAGGGGTCCTGCACTGGGGCTAGAGCCTCGCCACCCCTTGAAGAAAGGAAAGTGTGGTTTTGATAATGATAATACTGAAGATGTATTGTGTTTTAGGTGTACAATTAACACTGCTCCCTCTTTTCTCTTACAGGTTCTACAGATGGTAAGGAGTGCCAAGCTGGTGGGTCAATCCATCATCTCATACCTACAGAAGAAGGGATATCCTGAGGTGGCTCTCCACTTTGTCAAGGATGAACGCACCCGATTCCTGCTGGCACTGGAGTGTGGTAACCTGGATGTGGCCCTTGATGCAGCCAAGGCACTTGATGACAAGGGATGCTGGGAGAAGTTGGCAGAACAAGCACTACTCCATGGAAATCATCCCGTCAGTGCACACGACATTTTTATATATTTATTTTTTGTATTCTTTTTACTTTTATTTTCTATTTATTTATTTTTTTCTGATATTTTCTTTTTCTTATCTATGTTTTTTCTAAACATCTATAAATATTCTTTTCTATGTCTTTTTCTTTTCCATTTTTTCCCCTTTTCTACTTATTTTTTTCTTTCTATGTAATCATTCCTTTTCTGTATATATTTTTTTCTTTACATTTTTTTATATTATATAATTGTTTCCTTTATTTTTTCCTTTTCTATATATATTTTTGTCTTTTACATAACTGTTTTCCTTTTTTATATTTTTTTGTTCTCTATTATTATTTTTCCTTATCTACATATTTTTTTCTTTTACATAATGTTTTCCTTTCCTCTATGTTTTCCCTTTTTATAATGTATTTTTTCCCTTTCTGTATTATTTTTCCTCTTCCTTATATAATTTTCTTTTGTCTATCTATCTATTGCCAGACGCCTCAATCCCCACAGGGGGTGGCCACAATGAATCACAACCATGCACCTCTGTCCCCACCCCAACTGGCGTCCCTCCTCCCAGCCAATGCCACTCTCACTCATATGCCTCTTAACTCCATCTTTCCACCTCACTCTCGGTCTGCCTCTTCCCCTCCGTCCCTCCACCTCACTCTCCTACACTTTCTTAACCAACCTCACGCTCCCTATACGCTACACATGGCCGAACTATCTCAAGGTGTTCCTTTTCACACACTCCAGCACATCAACATCCACACTACATTGCTCACGTACTTCTTCATTCGTCAGTCTATCTCTCCATGTTACTCCACATGCACTTTTCAAGTAACATTTCCACCCCTCTAACTCTTGATTTATATCTCTCCGTTATCGTCCACGCTTCGCTCCCATATGTCAGTGTCGGGATTACCACAATATCATGTAAAGTCTTCTTCACTTCCATACTCATCGCCCTATTCCTTGTCACTGCTTTCAGTGTTCCTAAAACCCTCTTCCCCTGTTGTACTCTCTCCCACACCTCATCCTCTAAACTCCCATCTTTACTAATCACACTGCCCAAATACATAAATGAGCTGACATTCTCCATGACTTGACCATTAAACCTCACTTAACAACCTGTGGCTGCACCACTTTCAAAGACCATAACTTTGCTCTTTGCCACTTACCTTCAGGTTCCGTTTCTCACACACGTCTCCAAACATATTCACCAAACCCTGCAGCTCCCTCTCATCGTCACTCAACAGAACTGTATTGTCAGCAAACAGCAACACAGGCAACTTCCACTCACTCCCTTCCCTTATCAGAGGTACACTAACATCCACTGCTCTTCCCTGTATTTCCTTCATGACTCCATCCATATATACACTGAACAACCATGGGGACATCACACACCCTTGCTTCAATCCAACATTCAAATTAAAGAACTCACTTTGCTCATTCTCCACCATGACTGCTATTCTTGCACCCTCATACAAGCTCTTGACTGACTCTAGCAACTTTCCAACCACTCCATATAATCTCAATACTTTCCACAGACCTTCTCTATCAACTTGTCATAAGCCTTCTCCAAATCCATAATTGCGGCATACAACTTCTTGCCCTTCTCTAGATATTTCTCCACAGCACACCTCAAGGAGAAAATCTGGTCTATACACCCTCTTCCCTTCCTAAACTCATCTTGCTCCTCACCCACCCATTCCTCAGTTTTCACTCTCACTCTATCACTACCCTACAGTACACCTTTCCTGCTACACTAAGGAGGCATATCCCTCTGTGATTACCACATACTCCCCGCTTCCCTTTACCCTTATACTGTACAGAGGAACTAAAATTCCTGATATCCAGTCTTCAGGCACACTTCCCTTCTCCCATGCCAGTCCACACATTTTCCACACCCATTCAACCACTATCTCACCGCCACACTTCAGCATCTCTCCACACACTCCATCTATTCCTGATGCTTTACCCATCTTCACCTTCTTCAAAACCTCACTCACTTCTAACCTTCTGATACCCACCTCCTCCTCCACTAAAGTTGGGACAAACTAACAATCTCAATAGGCCACACCCCCTTTCCTGTCAGCGCCGTGAATAACGAAACATGTTCTCGTGCCAGTCTAGATGCCGCCATTTGACATCCCACCGCGGCACTGACATCATCTAGTATTTAATCCATTGAACAATAAAAGAATGTTTTAATACCTGTAGTTTTGCATTTATTTTATACAATTTCTCTCTTATCGAAGTACTTGAACACTTTAAGGACAATATTTCTAACCTGACTGGCAAGTGTTGCTGTACAGGCTGATCTACCATGGGTTAGGGGTATGGGTGGACAGTGGAGTGACCTTCCCCCTCCAGCAGCCAGTAAGGCACTGATTAGCGTGTGTTGTTGACTCACCTTACATAGGCCTGGCAGACTGCTCCCGCCATGAACCGTTAAACATAATTTCAAACATAATTAAATATCCGACTAAAATGTAAAGTTTCCGAACTCTGATGTCGTTATCAGTGTAATGAATGACACATGAGAAACTGAAATATGAGTTGCTGAAAACTGTAAACTTGTGACGAAGCAAAAATTAGTAATTAGTGTACTCAAATATAGTTAATTATCGTTGGTGCTACAGATACCGCTGCCAGCCGTATGAGTACAGTCTAAAGGGGGTGTGGCCTATTGGGATTGTAACTTTGTCCCGACTTTACCTCTCTTCTTCTTCCTCCCATACCCAACCCAACTATGTTTGCCAGTGTTCCACTTCCTTCATTCAACGATTCATCAAAGTGTCTCTCCACCTCTCAACTCTACCATGTGTCTCTACAATAACCTGCCCATTCTTGTCTTTCACAATCATACTACTTCCTTTGTTACCCTCCCTGACTTTCTTGACCTCTTTCCAGAACAACTTCTTACACTCCTTCCCCTTCTCACTTAAATTCCTTCCAAATTCCTTGTTTACTCTTCTCTTACCCTCTCTCACCACTCTCTTCACCACTCTTTTTCTCCACATACATCTCCCTTTTCTGTCCCTCCAACTCTTCATTTCCTCTACTACCCAATTACTCTCTGTATGCTTTCTTTTTCTCTTCAAGTGCTCGTTTCACCACCTCATTCCACCATGCTGTTTCTTTCCCTCATCTCCCCTTTCTCCTCAACCCACACATTTCCTCTTTAAACACTCTACTCACCTCATCCACTTCCTCCATTTGTTCCAAGTCAAACCTTCCTAGTCGTCTCTCAAATACTCTCCTAAATTCCTCATGACATTCCTCCTCCTGCTACCTTTCCACTTTGCTCATCACTCATCCTCCCTCTCATCTTACTCTAGCTTTCCTCACCCACTTCCTTTGTGTCTTTATTTTTGCTACTACAACATAGTGATCAGACACCATCCCCCTGTACACCCTAGCATCTATCAACGATTTCCTCATCCGTTCATCCACACAAACATAGTCAATTAGCGCCTTCTATTCCACTCTCTCACCCTCCCTCCTCCATTCCACTCTCCATGTGTATCTGTGTATTCTTCTGTGCTGGAAGAAGGTGTTGGCGACCATCAGCCTCCTCCCAACACACACGTCCACAAGTGCACTGCCATTCCCATGCATCTGTGACTGCACACTCCACCCTCCCACCACCCCATCTACTTTTCTATCCCCCATCTTCCCATTCATATCCCCAATCAGAAACACACTTTCACTCTTATCAAACCTATCCAGGCATGCCTCAACACTCATCCAAAATTCCTCTTTCACTCTATCCACTCTGTCTTCTGTTGATGCATACACACATGCAATCACCTAAGTCTGTATTCCCACTTTCATTCTCACCCACACAATCCTCAACCCCAGGGATCCATACTCTCTTACACACTCCTTCCATTTATTACTTATAAGCATACACACACCTTTCGCTCACTCATTCTCATTCACTCCAGCACACACCCCCATTCCACATTCCCACTCTTTCACACATGTTCCCTTCCATTTATTTTTCGTCAATCCACATACATCCAACCTTGCATTCATTATCACTCCCAAAACCTCTCTCTCTTTTGTGTCATCATTCACACCTCTTACATTCCACATAGCCAATTGGAAGTCCGTAGTTGTCAACTTGGGGTCAGTCCTAATCTGAGGCAAGTTATTGTTATCTGTTGCCATAGTTTTTTTACAGGGGAGGGTTGCAACCCCAACCACTCAACCCGTTTTAGTCGCCTTTTATGACATGCACCAGACATGTGAGGCATATTCTTTCCTTCACCAGATGTGAAGGACCCCTTACCCCCAGGGGTAAGGGGTACATATTTTATTCTTTTCCATACAGTAAACCCTCTTTATCCACCACTGGGTTTATAGGTGTGTACTGTACAAAGAGAGTTTACTGTACGCACATTCATTACAAACAGTACAATACACATCTATAACAACAACAGTGCAAAACAACAAGGCATTACTGTAGTAAAAGGGAAGCAAGCAACCCCACCAACAATGTACGGTATTATGAAATGAATCAGTTATGGAGAGAACCATTCACACTGGTCAATTGATGGGTTACTAACTCCTTAGGTCAAGAATGTTTATTACCCTTTTATTATTGTAGTTGGTTGTATACTGCTACCTACGGTACTTATTAAGAAAAGCCTTTATCATGTGTGAGAATTTCATGGTTCAGATCCTCCTTAGGCCCAAAATGTTATTATTTTATTATCAATTTATATTATTACAGGATGTTGATTACTGTTACCAATTTTTATTATTATTTATTATCCATTTTTATTATATTATTATTACAGGTGGTTGAATACTGATACAAATTATTAATTTATTATTAATTTTTATTATCACATTATATTATCATAACAGGTTGTTGAATTCTGATACCAATAATTATTATTTTATTATCAATATTTGTTTTCATTACAGGTGGTTGAATACTGATATAAATTTTTTTATTTTTTTTAATATTAATTATTATTATTTTATTAGAAACTTTTAATATTTTATTATTTTCAATTGTTGTTATCATTACAGGTAGTTGAATATTGCTACCAACAAACCAAGAACTATGACAAGCTGTCCTTCCTGTACCTAATTACCGGCAACCTTGCAAAGCTGCGACGTATGATGAAAATTAACGAGATCCGCAAAGACTACGAAGGCTGGTACACCAACGCACTCTACCTTGGTGATGTTGGTGAGAGAGTACGTGTATTAAAGGCTTGTGGTAAGACATCATTGGCTCTACTTACTGCTACTACACATGGATTGACACAGGTAGGTGTGTGTATGTGTATGTATGTGTGCATGTTTTCCTGTGTGTGTATGTGCATGATGAGCAATAAGCAAGAATGTTAATGGTGTTGACGATGGAGTGGAACCGGTACGATGACTTTTGTCTATGGAGTCATCGTACTATCACCAACACCACGGTTATTCTTGCATATGACTCAGTGACCATTACAATAGCTCCATAGATAATACAGAGAGCAATAGTACAATAGCTCCATAGACAATACAGGGAGCAATAGTACCATTCATCATCACAATAGGGCAATTATGTTCAGTCAAGGCTCATAGTCCTTGACCCCTTACACCCTGGTCAAGGACTAGGCTATGTACCATGACTGTACACCTACAATTGTCTTTCTCTCTCTACCTGTATTATATAATACCTCAGTCCTTCACACAAATAAGTGGACACACACACCATAAGTCATTATGCAGTATAATATAAGGAATAAAGAGAGATAATTGTTTTTCTATATATTGTAATTAATGAAAAAAGCAACATTCTTTTTATATTATATTGTAAGGAATATATATTATAAGGAATGATTAAAGCTAGTTATTTCTCTATATTTACATACAAGGCTAAAATGGTATAAGAAGAGGTACTAGAGTTATTTTTCTATATTATATTGTAAGGAATAAAAAGAGCTACAATTATTTCTCTATATATTGTAAGGAATAAAAAGAGGTACAGTTATTTTTCTATATACATGTATTGTACGGAATGAAAAGAGATACAGTAATATTTCTATATATAGTCAGAAATAAATAAATGTACATTTATTTCTTTTTCTATTTATACACAGGAGGCTGAGGCCTTAGCATCACATATTGAGCCCAGTTCAGTACCTGAGCCACTACCCAATGCACAACTCTTACAACCACCAGTACCTGTACATCCATCAGACTCACCATGGCCTCAACTCACTGTTACTAAGGTGGGTTGAACTACAGGGATAGTACTGTGTTGGTGCTTAATCTGGACTTAGTGATTTCTCCAAACTATTCCAAGCAACTGGACACCAATTTTTTTATTTTTTTATTTTGTTTTTTCTGGCATATCTTTTGAAGAATTAAGGCACTCCATGGTACTAAACGTGTACTACCCCTTAATTATTGGGGTGTATAATACACTTTTGGTACATTGGAGTGTCTTTATTCCTCCAAAGAATGCCAGGAAACAGAACCAGATTAACAAAAATAATGGTGGCCTGTTGTTGCTTGGAATAGTTTGGAGGAATCAGTTGCTCTAGATTTACCAATACTGTACTACCTACCCACTTAATACAGTAGTTCATTTCTTATTATTATATACCATATAGTACCATAATAAATTTAAATACACTCGGGTGAAAATCAGAAATAAACGGACAGTATACTGTAAACCCTGGATATACAGTGAATAAATACAATAAATACTGTACTTGTATTCACCACTTAATTTTACACACATCAGTCCCTCATTGAAGACCACCATATGTTTCCCCAGGCTTGTGTTATTCATGACCATACACACTAAGTCATTTACTCACCCTCTATTAAAAGGATAGTGTGTATGTGTGTTTTCCCAGGCTTGTGTTATTCATTACCATACACACGAAGTAATTTACTGAACCTCTGTTAATTATAAGGATAGTGATAGATTTGTTATTCACCTTATAATTTATCAAGGGACAGCATACCCAATGAAATGAGTCACACATACACACCCCATCCGAGGTCATAACATTCTGCCTTGTATTTCACTGCTTTGAAACACAGACACAATCCCACACAACCCCCATAACCCCCCCCACACAACCCCCATAACCCCCCTACACACACAAACCCCCCCCACACACACACAAACCCCCCCCACACACACACAAACCCCCCACACACACACACAAACCCCCCACACACACACACAAACCCCCCACACACACACACAAACCCCCCCCACACACACACAAACCCCCCCCCCCACACAAACACAAACCCCCCCCCCCACACACACAAACCCCCCCCACACACACACAAACCCCCCCCACACACACACAAACCCCCCCCACACACACACAAACCCCCCCCCCACACACACACAAACCCCCCCACACACACAAACCCCCCACACACACACAAACCCCCCACACACACACACAAACCCCCCACACACACACACAAACCCCCCCCACACACACACAAACCCCCCCCCACACACACACAAACCCCCCCCCCACACACACACAAACCCCCCACACACACACACAAACCCCCCCACACACACACACAAACCCCCCCACACACACACAAACCCCCCCACACACACACAAACCCCCCACACACACACACAAACCCCCCCCACACACACACAAACCCCCCCCACACACACACAAACTCCCCCCACACACACACAAACCCCCCCCACACACACACAAACCCCCCACACACACAAACCCCCCCCACACACACACATCCCCCACACACACAAACCCCCCACACACACACACAAACCCCCCACACACACACACAAACCCCCCACACACACACACAAACCCCCCACACACACACACAAACCCCCCACACACACACATCCCCCACACACACACATCCCCCACACACACACTCAAAGCCCCCACACACACACACAAACCCCCCACACACACAAACCCCCCACACACACAAACCCCCCACACACACAAACCCCCCACACACACATGACCTCTACCCCTACAACCCCGCCCCATCCCACAACCCCCCTCATCCCACAACCCCCCTCATCCCACACGACCTCCACACCCCCCCCCATCCCACACGACCTCCACACCCCCCCCCCATCCCACATGACCTCCACACCCCCCCCCCCCCCATCCCACACGACCTCCACCCCTCATCACACACACTTCATTAACCCTGCCTTATGTATTTTCAGGGTTTCTTTGATACAGCTGTAGGACAAGGTAAGGTAGCAACAGGTACCACAGCTGCCATGTTGTCTGTTGATGATTGTGGTGAAGCGGCCGGTGAAGGTTGGGGTGACGATGAGGAAGATGATGAAGGTGTGCAGGACGATGCTGTTGGCGAAGGTGAGTGTGTGTGTGTGTTTTAAGAAAGTGAGGGAGAATGAAAAGTTAATTGAAGGCTAAGATTTTGTGTGTGTGTAATGATGATGGAAGGGCAGGTGTTGTCTGTGTGTGTGTGTGTGTGTCTGCAGATGGTGAAGGTTGGGGTGACGATGATGGTATACAGAAAAATGCTGCTGCTGGGGAAAGTGAGTGAGTGTATAGGTGGGTGGGGGTTGTGTGTATACGTGTATGCATGTGGTAAACCCTTGAATTGAAGTACCCTTCCAACTTTGTCCATATGAAAATAGGCATAATACAGGCAGATATCATTTACCTTCTCAATCTAAATTCTTGCCTGTGTATGAATAGAGACAAAATGTTGGTGACCCTAAGCAGACAGACTCAGGGCCGTATGCAAGAATAATCATGGTGTTAACAGTGGCATAGTACCAGTACAATGACTCCATAGACACAATACTGAGCCATCTTACTAGGCAACACCAAGGATGTTTCTACATACAAACTTTACTACAGTGTACTGGGATCTACCTTGACCACAAAATTATTCATGCTCCCTCAAGAGGTTGTCAGTGACATAAGCAACAAGCCAGATGGCACAAAAAGTTTTTATTTTTTTTATTTTTTTTTATTTTTCCGTAATTACTATACTATTGCAAAGGGACATCCCTCCATCCCCTACACCAGGGATACTGAGTGGTGGTGGGTCCTGTGTACAGTTGTGGACACATGTAACAGACAAACCTGAAATGGGGCCCCTCATTGACCATAGGGTAGGATGAGACTACTGTATATAAGTTTATCTATACTGTATAAACAATAGGTACATTGTCCTTGTATCTACCTAAACCTATCTACCAACAGGTGGTGAAGGTGAAGGAGGATGGGAGGTAGAAGATGACCTTGACTTGCCAGAAGACCTGACCTCCAGCGGCCTCCTGACCTCAGGCTCAGGTCAAGGGGAGGACGGCTACTTTGTCCCTCCGCCCCGAGGTCAACCGGTGACCCAGGGCTGGACACAGAGGTCACAGCTTGCTGTTGATCACATCTTGGCCGGTTCATTTGAAAGTGCTTGTCGACTAATGAATGATCAGGTCACTATTATTATTATGTTTAATATTATCATCATTTTCATATTTATTATTATTTATTTTTTCTTATGATCATATTAAGATTTTATTATTTTTATTATTTGTACTGTAATTAATAATATTTTTTTCCCAAGTTGTGTACTGTACTCTAGTGATGGTTTAAATAAGAGAATTGGAGGGCTACTCATTCCTCCAAACAATGCCAAGAAATGGCTCTACTATTGGTATCATTGAAGTTGTCTGTTTTGTGGCATATTGTGGAGGAACCAGTAGCCACCACTTCTATACACTAACAAAAGAGATTTCCCTCAAGGGGATAGTATACTTTTGGTACATTAGAGTGCCTTAATTCCTCCAAAATATGCCAAGAAACATGACCCCATTAACAAAAATATTGGTGATCTGTTGTTTTTTGTAATATTTTAGAGGAATCAGATGCTCCAGATTTACCACCAGCATTGCACTACTGTACCCCTTTATATAATCAGGGCACAGTAGCCAACCCTCGGTCAATTTCACAGTCATTTTCTCGTTATATTCCTAATACAGTATATTATATAAAAGTATATAACCTAATATATATACAGTATATATACTGTAATGATATGACCATAATCATCCCTAGGGTTAGATAAATAAGACATTAATTTGACAGGTTGTTTTGGTAAACTTTGAAAAATGGATGACTTTTTTTTTATCTGTTTCTGCCAACAGTATTTACCTACATATGTAAAATTATATAACCATAACCATCTCCGCTGTCCAGTTAAAAAAGAAAAAGGAATTTTTAGTACAGTGTTGGTGGTAAATTTGGAGCAACTGATTCCTCCAAACAATTCTGAGTAACAGACCACCATTATTTTTATTAACCTGGTCCTATTCCCTGACATATTTTGAAGGAATCAAAGCACTCCAATGTACCAAAAATACCAGTTAACTATATCCCCTTAAGACTGCAACAGATCACCATTTTTTTGTAACTTCTTCCTGTTTTTGACATATTATGGAGGAATCAAAGCACTCCAATAATATCCCGTTCATTAACAGGTTGGTGTGGTGAACTTTGAGCCTTACCGTGACCTGTACTTGTCATCATTCGCACACTCCCGTACCAGTTACCTCACACTACCGGCTCTACCCTCACTGTTCACACACCCAGCACGGAACTGGCGCACCTCTACCAGTGTGAAGGAACACTTGCCAGCACTCTCACTCAGGCTGGCATCTCTTATGGACAGACTCAAGGTACGAAGGATGGTTATAGGTGCCACAACTTGGAGCGTTTTTATTTTTATATATATTTTTTGTATGGTTTTATTAATTAAATTTATGCTAATGAATGGACAAATGATAGTGAGTTATTTGAGAGGAGCATGTGGAGTTACTAGGTGGGATGGAGAAAGAAATGAGTGTATATGAGAGATGTGGTATTAGTGAGAAGGCAATTGGTATTGAGTGTGGAGTGGTTGAGAGAGTGAAGCGTGATACATTGAGGTGGTTTGGACATGTGGAGAGAATGCAAGGTGAGGAGTTTGTAAAGAAGGTGTATGGAAGTGAAGTTGTGGGACCTGGTGTGAGAGGCAGACCTCTGGTTAGATGGCAGAACAGAGTGGAAGAGTATGTGAGGGAGAGAAACGTGAGGGGCAGAGTAAGGCTTGACCAAGTAAGGAGGGAGTGTTGGAACAGGGAGAACTGGAGACACTTCTCCCATGGCCATTCCCCTTAGGGGGAGTTCCCGGAGGGAAAGAGGCGTCGGAGCTATAGATAGATAGATAGATTATTATAATCATAATAATAATAATTATTATTATTATATTATTTTTATTATTATTGTTATTAATGTATATTGTCCTCCACAGGAAGCCTCACAGCTCACGACAGCAGCCAAGTTTACAGAAGCTGTAGAGAAGCTAAGAGGAATATTGTTAGCTGTACCACTCATTATTGTTGACACTAAACAGGAGGTAAAGTAATTTATATATTATTTTTTGTCTTACTGTATAGCTGTAGATTATACTGTACTTGACAATTTCGCACCTAGTTGGGCGACAGAGGGACTTGCTTAAAGAGAAATCTCAGTATATGGGCGGCCACTGCCTCTCACTAACAATTTACAGAGATGTTAAATGCCAATATGCAGGGTACAGTACAGTATTTGGTATTTGTGATTTGATTATGAATCACAGTAGCAATGACTATAAGTTGTTACCAAATAGATAGTACTGTAGTACACACTAGAAGTGTGAGGTGGAGTTCCAAGGTGGCTGTGACAGTATAACAGAGTCCCTGCTGTACCTCCCAAGGTCACACCACTACTACCCTCACCAGCCACCATTACCCTCACCAGCCAATTCTATCCTAATGTGTGTGTGTGTACTGTACAACTCGACCCTAATGTGTGTACTGTACAATTCTGCCTTAAAGTATGTATTGTACAACTTTGCAACAATAGCTAATTTATGTACTGTACAATTATTCCCAAATGTGTGTGTGTGTGTACTGTACAACTTTACCCTAATGCATTTAACTGTACTAATCTTTCCCCACACAGATCAGTGAGGCCCAGAACCTGATTAATGTGTGTAAGGAGTATGTTGTTGGTATAAGTATGGAGTTATATAGGAAAGGACTGGCCAAGACAACACAACAAGACATACAACGATCACTAGAACTGGCTGCATACTTTACACACTGTGAACTACAACCAGGACATCAGGTGAGAGAGAGAGAGGGGAGTGAGAGTGAAGGAAGGAGGGAGAAAGAGAGAGAGATAGACAGCCAGAAATAGAGAAAGGGGGTCAGGAGAGAGAGAGGGGAAAGGGAGAGAGAAGGAATGAGGTAGTGGGGGGGAAGGAAGAGAGAGTCTTTCTCTTTAAGAACCCCCATCCCATGATGTAGTCAGAATATTGGTGGTTAGTGAGTCCTTCAAACATTGCCACAAAACACCACCTGCATTAAAGGAGTTTGTTTTGTGGCATAGTCAGGAGGAATCAGAAGCCACCAGATCTCATACACAATCTTAGGGTCCCTTTAGGTTATAACTTTAAGTATAAACATTTGCTGGTTGCCTAGATTAAGATTAAAAGGATAAACTAAACAGATAAAGATACACAACAGACTGATAAATAAGAAATAGGTAGATATTTTTTATATAAAGACAGATAAAGCTACAGATAGATGGATAAATAGATATATAGAGAGATAAGTGGAGGGATAGTAGAATTACAAGAGTTTAATAGACTCTCAAAGGTTCGATTAACTAAGTTTTTCGGATAAAATATATTAAAATAAAATATATATTAATATTAAAAGAGATACAATAGAAATACTGTACATAAGATATTACATACAAAGATCATACAAAAGATATTATAATGTATGTACTTCACTGTAAGCAGTTCTGACCAATATCTTGTTGCATATTTCCATTTTCTGTTTCAGAGTAAGCACAATTCTTTTCTTCTTATATCAACCGACTGGGTTTGAATTTTCGAATAAATTTTAGAATTTTTCTGTTATTTGACCTGAGAATGTTTTAGGAAGACTTGGTAAATGGCTCCATTTTTCCATTATTTTATTGATATATTCCCTTAGATTCTAATTGTAAGAGTTAACACACTATTCCTTACACCACACATATTTTCTTTCAATTTTCCCTCGGTAATTAAAATTTACACACTGTTCCTTATACTGTACCACACATGTTTTTCTTTTAATTTTCCCTCAATAATTAAGATTTAAACACCATTTCTTACACCACTTTTTTTCCCTCAGATTCTAAACATTAAGAATTGTAAGAGTTTGAGAATAAAAAGTAACACTATTCCTTACACTAAACATGTGTTTCTTTTAATTTCCCCCCAATAATTAAGACCTACACACTTTTCCTCATACCACACATGTTTTTCTTAATTTTTTTACACAAAGAATTGTAAAAGTTTAATAATTGAGAATTCTTAATTTTTTTCCTCAGATTCTAACACTAAGAACAGCAGTCAACTTGGCCTTTAAGATGAAGAACTACAAGATGGCCATGAGCTTTGGAAGGCGTCTATTGAGTCTGGGACCAAGACCTGAAGTGGCTCAGAATATTAGGAAGGTTGTACAGGTGAGTGGTGAAAAACAAAAAATGAAAAAATACCCAAATTCCATCTTACTTGTTTGATTATTGGGAGATTTCTTGTAAGTGAATTGGAAAATCTTTGATTCCTCCAAACTATGCCATGAAACAAATGTTACACTCTTGAGGGATCTGTCTCGTGGAACAATTTTGGGGATTCAGTAACCCACTAATTTACCCTCAAAAGAATCTCACATTAAAGGGATAAGGTAGTACTGTAGTATACTTTTGGTACATTGGAGTGCCTTGATTCCTCCAAAATATCTCAAAAGACAGCACCAGATTAACAAATATAATGGTGGCCTGTTGTTGCTGGGAATAGTTTGGAGGAATCAGTTGCTCCAGATATACCACCACCACCAACACTGTACTACCTACTACCTTAATTAACCTTTTTCATCACCCCATCCATTAATTAAATAACCATGGTGACATCAAACATCCTTGCATCACTCACACTCTGACTTCATTTTGTTACCAATCACCCAATAGTTGAAAAATAAATATAATATAATCTCTCTCTGTATCTCATGTAAAGTAAGCTGATATCACTTAACAACAGGGTTCCCAGATTGTTGACAGGTTTTACCACACAACTAAGCTCAAATACCACCAACATCTGAAGCCAAATACAGCTAGAAACCGCCAAACTCTAAATTAATATTATTTTTTTCATTCAATAATGGATATTAAAACTTTTTAACTTGTTGCTGCAAGGATTAACAATTATTTTATTTTTCACTCATAATTACAACATACTGTACACATTTACTGCATCTTGTCATTAAGTCTTTAATGCTCAGGTATCTTGAATGAAACGACCCTTAAATTTATTCTTCCATTTTCTTTTGTTTATTTTTCTTTCAAGAAGGAGAGGTACACTTATACACCTTGGTCTCTTATAGAACATCCAATAGGTCGATAGAAGACATCGTTTTATGTGAAATCGTTCTATGTGATACACGTAACCTATGGGGAAAATTACAATTGGTCGATCAATCACCAAAATTGTCCCTGAAATTAACATAAAATACTTCTCCTTTCTCTTACCGAGAAATAACTTCCTTCTTTATATTGAAGGATATGGCCTTCCGTTTTGTAAATGCACGACCTGGCATGACTGAGCGTTGAAGCTGGTGGTTAACTCGTAATCACTAAAAACGAGTGAGTCACACACAATGCAGGCTAGGGTGAATGGAGACTGAGGGTAGGGGGAAGGAGTGGGAGAAGTGGTGGGAACACACTCACCCACACTGCGCAGACGCCAGTGATATAATTTCCTGGCACGTTCATTATGATTTCGCTCGTTTTGTATAAGAACTCCTCAGATTTGCTTCACTTATTTTCGCCACCCGTTCTATACAGATGCAATCATTTTGTAAAATAATTTAAAGCTAATATTTTGGTCGCTCGTTCTATACAAGATCGTTCTATGTGAAGAAGTTCTATATGAGACCAAGGTGTAATTTCATACTAGTACTGCTAGTGATACATATCTGATGTGAACTTCTTCAGCATGTCGTTGTCAGGGTTGAAGCTGCCACAAAAGTCATCTGCATTTCTTGTGTCACCTTTCACATTAAATCTGATATGCAACAGACTGTCCAAAGTGTCAGTCGACAGTCTGGTGCGGAGATCACTTTTCAATAATTTCACCTGACTGAATACTTGTTTACACTCCGCATTCGAAATGGGTAGGCTTAGAAGGCACAGTGCTGCTTCAGCAAGCTTCTTGAAATGCTCATTACCAGCACAGTCCTTATGGTTCAGCAAATGAATCCAGTATCCAACTGTGTCAGATATGACTGCTTGGGGGATATTAAGGAATTTTCTACCTCGTCACTGGTTCTCCAGTATTCCGATGGAACTAGCTATCTATATCTCTGACACCTCGTTCCCTCCGGGAACTCCCCCCAAGGGGGTGGCCACGGCAGAAGTGTCTCCAACACTCCTTCCTTACTTGGTCAAGCCCTACTCTGCCCCTTTCATTGCTCTCCCTCACATACTCTTCCACTCTGTTCTGTTCTGCCATCTAACCGGAGGTCTGCCTCTCACACCAGGTCCCACAACTTCACTTCCATACACCTTCTTTACAAACTCCTCACCTTGCATTCTCTCCACTGTCCAAACCATCTCAGTGTATTACGCTTCACTCTCTCAACCACTCCACACTCTTCTCACTCATACCACATCTCTCATAGTTGTTGTTGTTGTTGTTGATGTTCTCCCGGGACAGAATGGCCTCCTGCCCCACAGACCCCCGATAAGCTCTGGTTGCAGTGAAAAAGCAAATTAAAATAGAGGGTCTGGCCCACTGGCAGTGATTCGTGCAAAGAGGTGGCTCTGATGTGTTTCTGAGTTTTGGCATGGTCTAGTAGGTCATTGGGGTGAGCTCTCATTTCACACTTGCAGTATTTGCACATTACTGGTAATTTGTCATCAGTTTCCCATTCTTTTCTATACATTTGCTTATATTGCACTCGTTTCCCAGGAGCTGTGGTAAAATCCGTCACATAGCAATAGACCAAAAATACACTCTGGTCCACACTGTTAGAACTGTAATGATGAATACTGTGATACTACAGACCGCCCCTGTCTTAAATATATAGGCAGGTCCAGGACGTGACAGTTTACAAATGCAATGGTGCCACATGTATGTAAAATGATTGAGATAAACTTTAGTGATATTTATAAAATAATCACAAAATAGATATTAATATAAAATTCAGTTAGATTAAACATAAATAATGAAAAATATGATGAGCATTTAATTTAATGAGACATTTATACAACTAGTTCAAATGAAACGTGGCAACAATATTTTTCAATGTTGGTACGAGATAGGGTGACTTGCCCTTGAAGACCCGCCACCCCGCGGCCAAGACCCAACAAAGCGCACAGCCTGGCACGCCATTAATTTGACTTGTTCTCAACGCAGGAGTCAAGCTGTAATATGTTGAATATTACCTTTCCTGTGATAAAACCAAATTTTCATAAATTATGTATTATGAAGTAAATTCTAAGCAGAGAGAGATAAAGAAGCTCGAAGAAGGAGGTTGGAACAAGTGGAAATTGCTGGGGGGATAATCAAGGTGGGGTGAGGCAAGATGTGGCGTGGTTAGCATGTGGCTGGCGAACCTGACAAATTTCCTGCTAAACCGCCATCAAAAAATTTCCTTAGAGCAGAGAGAGAAACCCGCCATATTTAGCAGGAAACCGCCAATCTGGGAACACTACTTAACAACTAACTGAATCCCATACCATATTTTTATTTTAGGCCTCACACAATACTGTATATTTATTTTAGGCGTCACACCATATATTTATTTTAGGCCTCGTACCATATATTTATTTCAGGCCTCATACCATATATTTATTTCAGGCCTGCGAGAAGAATCCAGTGGACGAACTAAGCGTACAGTATGACGAACACAATCCCTTCGCTATGTGCGCTGCTTCCTATGTGCCAATATACCGAGGCAAACCTGAGGTGTTGTGTCCCCTGTGTGGTGCGTCATACCTTCCACAACACAAGGGTATCACATGTAACATCTGTACTGTTGCTCAGGTGGGTGAAGAAATATATTATGTACTCTTGTTGTGTGTATGTGTGTGTTTGAGAAGCCATTATCTTTATTATTACTATACCATTGTTATTATTATGGTATTATTATTATTAATATTATTATTATTATTATTATTATTGTTACTATTATTATCATTATTGCCACTCATCACCTCTACTATTATCACCCCCACCACCACCACTATCACCTGTCCCACCACCACCATTATCACCCACCCCACCACTATCACCCACCCCACAACTATTACCTTCCCCACCACCACCAAAATCACCACTTCTATCACCACAACCACCATTACCAGTTCTGTATTATATCTCACCCTTCTGATACATTTAGCCCATGAATAATCAAGTACTTTAACAGTGGAAATGAGTTACCTGAGAGGAGCATGTGGACTGACCAGGTGAGATGGAGAAAGTAATGAGAGTGTGTGTGAGAGTTGTGGTATGAGTGAGAAGGCAATTGGTATTGAGTGTGGAGTGGTTGAGAGCAGGGTTGCCAGGTGGTGGATCGCGAGCCAGCCCAAACCCATCCCAAAAACCGCCAAAAAACCGCGACCCTTGTCTCCAAAAGCAGCCAAAAACAGCCCAAGCCTAGAATCATCAGTATAGTGTACATAAATCATAGGATACATGGGATGATGATAAAAAAAAACGAGTAATATAACAAGGGAGTATTGTATTTAACTTAAGCATGCATTCAATTAATAATATGACCAATATAATGTATTACACTACATTTATTTTCAACCAATTTTATTTTTATATACACACACAGTACATACAATACCTATCAGCTGTTAATCCCTTTCTGACACCTCCTTACTATCCCTCCCCTACCTCACACACACACACACACACACACACACACACACACACACACACACACACACACACACACACACACATCATCATCATCTATGCAATTACTTTTGATAGCATTTATTCATCACACGATATGTCTATATGTTCATGAACATCACCACCACTTAACTACATATCATTACTGAAACGTGACAACATTTCCCTGGTTGGGGAAAACTTGTTGCAACATATCATTTCTTTGCATGAATGCTCGGACATGCAGTGTATTTTCCAAGATCTTGTTCTGCATCCTGTTTCTGAGATTATTTTTCACAAGGTTCATTTGTGAAAAAACTCTTTCAACAGACGCATTGTTGAAGGGCAGTGCAAGCATTGACAAGGCAAACTGCCTCACCACCTTGAAATCTTGTTCTCCTGAGGCATCGTGGTGGTCATGAACTGTCATCCAAAATTTTTCTTCATTATCAAGGACGTCCATGGGCAAGCTGACAGTTCCAAGACGTTGCCACTGCTCGTCGAGTTTGCCAATATCGCCGGAATATTTCATTAGGAACGACAGGTCCTGCAGCTTTGGTTTCCAGAGTCCCAGCACAGTTTCAGGCGACAGTGCATCCAAGGTCTGGAGATGGTGTATATTTGAGGGCAGCCTTTGTTGTAACTCCCTCAGTAGCTGCATCAGGAAGTCACGACCGTATTTCTTAACGGTGTCAACAATTCCGGAGTCCACTCTTTGAGGCCATCTTCTTTTTCCCAATCTTTCTTATATTTTCTTCCATACTTTGCCCACTTGCCCATATTCGCTAGAACATTTGCTCACACCCAAGACAAGTTGCACACTGGGTAAAGGTGAGTCTGGTCACTGGTGAACAGACATCTAGTCTCTGTCTAGTTGGGTGTGAATACAGGAAATCCAAAAAAAAGAAAAAAAAAAATGTTTTTGCGGTATGGGTCTAATGGATGGGTGCCGGCAGCCCACATATGATAATCTTCTTGGAAAGAGGGGTGAGATCACGCCTTGTTTGCACACCAGCCTAGCGATGGTCAGGGTATGTTCCCCGAGTGATACTTTGGCGGTAAGGCGAAATTTTCACTTTTTTTTTTTTTTTTTGCATAAAGAAGCCCCAAAACCAGCGGCCACTAGAGAACACAGCAAAAAAAAAAACGCCAACCCGCGACCACCCAATTTGGTGGGAAAACCGCGGACCTGGCAACCCTGGTTGAGAGGGTGAAGCGTAATACATTGAGATGGTTTGGACATGTAGAGAGAATGCAAGGTGAGGAGTTTGTAAAGAAGGTGTATGGAAGTGAAGTTGTGGGACCTGGTGTGAGAGGCAGACCACCGGTTAGATGGCAGAACAGAGTGGAAGAGTATGTAAAGGAGTGAAACGTGAGGGGCAGAGTAAGGCTTGAACAAGTAAGGAGGGAGTGTTGGAACAGGGAGAACTGGAGGCACTTCTGCCGTGGCCACCCCCTTGGGGGGAGTTCCCGGAGGGAACGAGGCGTCAGAGCTATAGATAGATAGATAGATAGATAAATCTAACAAGTCATTTTCCATATATACAATAGAGTAATGCCTTGTTTTGCTGTGTTGTTGCTATGGGTGTGTATTGTACTGTTTATAATGAATGTGTATGTACAGTAAACCCTCATTATCCACCACTGGGTTTATGGGTGTATAATGTACAGTCGGCCTCAGGAATTCTTACTGTTATGTAAGCCCAATTTGTCATTATTTTGTCATTTTTTTTTGTATAAGTGTAGCCTAGTGAGTTTCCTATGTCAACGTGGTGAGAGGCCCTGTGAGAGTGGACACGTGAATTCCCATCCATTCCCAAGGACCAAAGGGACATGGGGGGGGGGGGAGTATGGTCATCCTGGACGCGTGAATTTCTGTCAGGATCCCAGGTACCAGAGGGACATGGGGTGGGGGGGGGGGTACTTTCATGTCCGCACACAGAGTTTCAGAGAGTGGGAGTCGATGTGACTAGTCTCGTAACAGTACACAGAGCATTGGTTACAAGGGGTCTTTATTTTGCACATACTGTAGGCATTGTAGTGCTCTTTGATTCAAGTATTACCTGTATACATTACTAGAACTGTTTGGTGTTAGGAAATTAATGTACTAAATTTTCTAGTTGTTGTTGTTGTTGTAGTTCCCCAGACTGTCTGTCCAAGCAGTCCAGAGTCTGGTTGACCGAAACCAATCAGAAGCTCGGACCCCCAAAAGGAAGTCAGGGAGATAGTGAGATCTGTTTCATTGAAGGCAACAGATGAGGGAACAACTGGCTCACGGTCATGTACCTCGAGGCAACGAACCCATAACCTCCTTTATTGTGCCACTCAATGGTACCCCCAAGCCAATGAACCCATCAACAGTTGCCTCCCCTGTTGTGCCACTCAATCGGGTGATCTCGCCAGCTACCCAGAAGGAATGAGAAATAGTAAGAGAGACAGATAGAACAGGCCAGGGTGTGGTAGAGGATGCCAAATTCCTTATTTCTGGATAGAACTAGCCCTCAGCAGGAAGAAAGAATAGGAAGAGGAAGAGAAGCATACACCAAGCCCCGTATGAAAGGGAGAGGAGAGAGTTGGAGGAAGATCGGGCTTGCGACTATGGCTTCAACTCTAAACCTCCTCTCAGGGATGCCGTTGGTCCACCAAAAAGGTGGAGTCATCCGCCTTCAGAACAGTATTTCCTCTGAACCAGGACAACCCAGTGCCCCAAACATTCCCAACTCATACGTGCCACCCAAAATGCACGAAAGACATTGCACATAGGTAAACCTGTGGCACAGGAATGTTATGATAAGATATACCGCCCACTGCGGTGTAAATTTTCTAGTTGTTAGGAATACTTATGTCATGGTGGTATATACGAATTCCTGAGGCCGACTATACAAAGAGGGTTTACCGTACACAGATTCATTACAAACAGAACAATACACACCTATAACACCTACAATGGAAAACAACAAGGCATTACAGTATATGGGTGTGTAATGTACAAATAGTTCATTACAAACAGTACAATACAGACCCATAAGTACAGTGGAAAACAAGGCATTACTGTACTCAATACGTGATAATAGTAATAAAGAAAAGGTGGAAGTTACTGGTAGGTAAAAAAAAAAATAGCTTCTCAAATTAATTGGAATCCAAGTCATGTTAATTAAGGAAAAATTGGAGGGTTACTGATTCCTCCAAACCATGCCAGAAAACAGATGGCCTTAATGTTTCTCTAATGGGGGGATTTGTTTCATGGCATAGTTTGGTGGAATCAGTAGCCCTCCAAAAATTTATCAAGAGAATATGTATCCTCTTAAGGGGAGATTCTTTTGAGAGTAAATTGGTGGGCTACTCAATCCTCCAAACTATGTCACAAAACAGATCCCCTAAAAGTAACATTGTGGTGACTTGTTTTGTGGCATAGTTTGGAGGAATCATAGAGTTTCCATTTCACCAACAAGAGAATTCCCCCTTAATGATAATATATTGCATTTCCCCAGGTTGGCAAGGACTGCATTGGACTCAGAATATCACCACTACAGTTCCGATAAGCTGTGGACAGCTCTGGGTAACTAACTACTGGATGGAATTATAGGTAGAGAATGGATATTTTGACCAACGGATAAAGAAGATAAGGTGAGATACAGTATTGGGTTGAATTTTAACTATAGAATGTGTAGTTTGACTACTGTAACTGGTAAAGGTAATGTGTCAAATGTTGTTTACTGTCTTGATGGAGAAGTGGAGAGAGCTCAAATTGTAGGGAGATATTGGCTTGAATTATATCTATAGAATGTGTATTTTGAGTAACATATTGATGGAATTTAATGGAGGTAATGTGTGAAATGTTTACTGTTTTGATGGAGAAGTGGGAAGAGTGCAAAATATAGTGAGATACAGTACTGGGTTGAATTATATAGAGAGAAAATGGGTATTTTGACTATTGTAACTGGTAAAGGAGGTAATGTGTCAAATGTTTGTCTTGATGTGATGGAGAAGTGGAGAGAGCGCAAATCATAGTGAACAAGAACATTTTCCGTAACAGAGGTAAAACAAATGTAGTTACATTAGTGAGTTATAAAATAATAAAGATATATTTTAGATATAGATGCTGAAATTATAAATAAGATACAGTACAGAGGAGACAATACAGTATTGGAGTGACTGAGAAAGATTTGTTGAAGTTGTACAAGTGGATTGGAAAAACCCCTGTACACTTATGATATAATTAACTAAATAATAATAGATATAGTATAGAAAAATGGTTAGATGATGGACTGAAAACTGAGATAATAATGTTTAATTATTTATTTCATAATAGATAGTAAACAGATGTTTGGTATACAGTAGTAATAATAGTAGACCAAGTATTTGTTAAAGTAAACTGTACTGTAATTAGGAAACATTATTATTGTTCATGTTTTATTATTGGGTTTCAGTATCAATTTCCTTCACCGGTAAATATTGTTAGATTATGGATTTTATTAATTATATACTATATGGTATTCCAATTAAATATACAAAATTACATTGGAGTTTATTTAAGTATTGTTACCTCAGTATTGCTACTATGTTACTATGGTCCTTATACAAGAATAGGCTTATCCGTGGTGTTGTTGATGGTGTGGTACCGGTACGATGGTTGGTATAGTGTGTCTATGTAGTCATCGTACCAGTACCACCACGCCATAGTCAACACCATCAATATTTTTGCCTTGCCTAATTGGACTGATTTCCATTTCAATATTTTCCATTTTGCCAATGGGTTCATTTTCTGTGTTGTGTCATTGTCATTTATTGCTGTATGATCTCATGGGCTAGAAAGGGGGGAGTGGGTGTGAGTGTAACACATTTCACTTTTCCTTCTGTATTTTTCTCTTCCTTCTGTATTTTGTCTCTTCCTTCTGTATTTTGTCTCTTCCTTCTGTATTTTGTCTCTTCCTTCTATATTTTGTCTCTTCCTTCTATAATTTGTCTCTTCCTTCTGTATTTTGTCTCTTCTGTATTTTGTATCTTCCTTTTGTATTCTGTCTCTTCCTTCTATATTCTGTCTCTTCCTTTTGTATTCTGTTCCTTCTGTTTTATGCATCCATCCTTTTTCTACCCCTGATACTGTAGTTCCCCACCTTTTAAAAAAAGAAAAATGGAATATTGATGACTTTTTATTTTATTTTAATAATAACCTTGGGACAGTAGTGTATGAGTAGCCTGTGATTCTTGCAGGGTCCTGAGTATACAGGATTCCCTCAATATAAAATGAATAAATTTATCACCATCCATATAACTATTGGGTCAGAAAAATTAGTGTGTATGGTGTAGCAGACGGTGAGCACCTTGCGCTTCCCTATGCATACCTGCCTTTCCTCTTTCCCCTACCCCGTCGTTTCTCTCTCCCCCTACTCTCACTGCTCTCCGTACCTCTTCCTACTTCCTAGCTTGCCGCATGTGTAAATTTTACCCCGCCATATTCCTCCTTTGTCTGCTCCAGTAACTTTCCCCTACCCCATACAGTACCTAACGTTACCTCCACCAACACGTGCTCACCACTACAACTTCACCCACCCCAAATCACACTCCCCAGTGTTTTCTAGTTTGACCCACATCTCCAACCCCTAAACACAAAACGCCGCTCACTAAATACTACGTTTCTTCGCCGTGTCTATGCATACCCACTTGGCCACATAAGGAAAACAACTCCATCCCCAGTGCTCTATCCCTCCCCCATCCAACTACCATCGCTAGCCATGTGACACACACACAGGTGTGCAGGACTGTGCCGCGCTACCTTTGTGTACGTTCCCACGCCACCTCCACTCACACCACATTTCTGTACCACAATACACCATATTCCTACACATTTTTTTATTCTCCACACACACACGCCATACATACCACCCATATGCCCTACCTACAACACCCATACTCACAACCTTTCACCTGTCCTTTCATAAGCCCCTGCCTCACGATCCATTCTTTTCTCTCCCCCTACAACACTAACCCCACACACACGCTCACCCGCCACTACCCTATCACACCACCATCATGCTAACCTCCACCGCTCCTACACATGACTCCCCCCAACATATCCCTTCCAACCCAGAACACCATTACATTATCACACAACACGACCCACACACCTGCCCTGCACATACCCTATGTCCCCCCATTTTCCTTCGACACACACACATGGTTCTCTCACACGGAGGCGGTATGGCATGGAAGTAATTATTCCGATGAACAAAAATACCAAGCCAACCTTCGTGCCCTGCCCTCCGAGATCTTCTCTTCCATCACTCCACTCCTCACATCACTCAACCAGGGAACCAAGTATGAGGGCGTCAAGGCGGCCATCACCACCACACATGGCAAGTCTACCACCCAACATTTCAAGGCGCTGGAGGATGTGCAGGTGGAAGGGCGCCACCCGTCAGCGCTGCTGCGCCACATGCAGCAACTGAATGTCAACGCCAGCACACCCTTCCCTGACGTGATCCTCAGGTTGCTCCACCTCCACCTGCTTTCCCATCCCAACCTATCCCTGCAGGAGTACGGTGACCTGGCGGACAACCTGCTGGACACACACACCGACCACGTGGGTACCTGGCTTTCACAACACACCGCCGTGGCTATCGTTGCTACTACCACATCACAGGCCGCACCCATCAACCCTCCACCATCGCAGCAGCCCTCATACACGCCACCCCCCAATGTCGCCAACCTAGCACGACAACTCAAGGCCCTAACCAAGAAGATTGACCTCCTCCAAGCCCCACCACAACACCACCAGCAGCAGTGGGCCACACCAACCCGCCAGCTGCCACCTACCCAGCGGCTTCCCCCAACAGCCCCAAGACAACAGCACTGGCACGACACTCAACTGTGCGGATACCACCAGAGATTCGACGCCTTAGCACACAACTGCCGCCCCCCATGCCAGTGGGGTGCTTCATCCACCCTCTCATCCGGCAGACCAAACCAGGGAAACGAGTAAGACGTTGGCAAAACAGCGCCCCCCTCACTACCGCCCACACTACACACTCCACCACAGGGCCAACCACCACGACAACCATCTATCCACACCACATGCCTCCCTCTACCAAACACAGCACCTCTGCAAACCTCTCACAGAAACCCCCACCGGCCATGCCACACCCTTAACACATGACCACCTCTCCACGAACCACCCACCAGAACGCCCGCACCCTGCTGTGGGTGGAAGACCTAGGGTCAGGGGAACACTTCCTCGTGGACTCTGGATCAGAGGTGAGCGTAATCCCACTCCACACCAAAGACAGGCACAGCCAGGCCTCAATGGCTTACGACCTGCTGGCAGCCAGTAGGTCGCCCATCGCCACCTTCAGGACAAGGAGTAGGGGTATCGCCCTCCTACAACATGAGTGGTTTGTGTGGTCTTTCGTCGTGGCAGACGTGCAATACCCCATCCTGGGGTTAGACTTCCTTACAGCGCACAACCTACTCATCGACCCCAAGAGACGCCGCCTTATCCACCAACTGTCAGGAACCACCATCCCTACGAAACACTGCCGCCAGACTACACCCACCATCACACACATCCTTCAAGCCAGCCCATACGACGCCTTACTACAGGATTTCCCAGTGCTGCTTTCCACCGCCACCACGGAACACACACAGGACCCCGGCATACATCACACCATCACCACCACCGGACCTCCCTGTTTCGCCAAACCTCGGAGGATGCCCCCCCGAGCGCCTGGAGGCAGCGAAAAGGGAATTCGACATAATGCTCCAACAAGGGATAACTAGACCATCAGACAGTGCATGGGCATTGCCACTACATATGGTGCCTAAGCAACAGGAAGGAGAATGGAGGGCATGCGGCAACTATAAAGCGCTGAACGCTGCCACCACACTTGATAGATATCCAATACCGCATGTCCTGGACTTTCACTCCAAGCTCCAGGGGTGTGCGGTATTCTCTAAGATAGACCTGGAGCGGGCGTTCCATCAAATTCCAGTCGCTGAAGAGGATATCAAGAAAATGGCTATGACCACACCCTTCGAGTTCCTGTCCATGAACTTCGGTCTACAAAACGCCTCCCAGACCTTCCAACGGTTCATGGACAAGGTGCTGAGGGGGCTCGACTGGGTGGTGGTGTACATCGACGACATCCTGGTGGCGTCCGACACACACACACACACAGCATCAACAGCAAATGTACAGCAAATGGCGTTTACTATCTAAGTGCTTCAAAACTAAAGTTGATTCAATAGATCACATTGTAAAGTGCATTTGTGTTCTTCATAACACTATCATAGACAAAGAGAGAGTTGAACAACTTCTGACTGAGACTCATCTCTGCTCCTCAGCAAAACAATCAAATGCAATGTCCTGGACAACCAGCTAACGAAGCCTTTCTTATTGAATCATCCTTTAGGGTACTAATGAGGAGCTCAACTTCCATCTTGGCTGGCCGATTCCACTCTCCAAGGTCACGTCTATCCGTGCAGGTTGAGCAGGCAAGAATGGTCCCAGGAATCAGGAAAGCTGGTTTGAGCAGGCAAGCAGGTTCCACGTGCTGGTCCTGGCTTTGTCTGTGCACGCCTACACTCCTTTGTATGGGTTAATTGTTGGGGCAGGTCGGCGCTGGTCACCCGTGCGGGTAAACCTGCTTTCTCTGTGTAGGCACCCTCATACAACTAACAGCCTGTACATCTGTTTACTTACAATGTTGCTTCTCGTCTTTCCAAGTGACATACAAGGAAAGACATTTTATACTTTCCTTAGTAATATTTTATCCTGAAGGCAGTTTGAATGACCACTATAATCATTTGTTTTATTGATACGGTCATCAGTTTTTGAAGAAAGCTGGTGGTTAATTTTGATTATTAACATTTTTTAAAATTTATATGGTTCTCGGTTATTGAACCAGGTGGTAGTTAATTTTGTTTATTGACATGATGTTTTCTGTTTTTATAAGTTGGTAGAATTTCATCACATAAACAAATCTGGGTTGAAGAATATCAATGTGTGGTCATTTGTGTTGCCTCACTTAGACCATTTTCACAATTCACATTTCATTAAGAATCCCAAGTACATGAACAGTTGTCAAAATATGAATTGTGATAAATCTTGAAGGAACATTAACTATATTAACATCCACAACAATTTGTAGGGACCAAAGGCTTGCAATACAGAAGGGAATGTACAGTCGGGGTCAAAAATAATCATCCCAATAGGGGTAACCCAAGTAAAATTTTGACTGCTTCCCTCTGTTCAATTAGCTGATAAACTTTCCAATAGATAGGTAAAATAACATCTTCCAATTTTCTGGAAGCAACTACGCATTATTTAAAACAATAACATCATATGTGAACGTGAGAATATTAGACAACAAATTGTTTTGAGTTACCCATATGTGCATGATTACTATTGACCCGGAATGTACATTTCCTTCTGTATTACATACTTCTGATCCCTACAAACAATTTACGTTCCATCAAAAGTTGTCGCAATTCATATTTTACCAACTGTACCACACATTGTTATTTGGTTACATTGCTTTACAGAGAGATAAAAGAAGTCAGATGAGCTAACTCTTTATTGGACAAAGGCAATAATGATACATTATTGTTCATCAAAAGAACCCAAAGTAAATATACCAGAAATAGTTATTTTGCTACATTGTTCTACATCATGATGAAACAATCAGAAGAGCTAACTAACCATTCACTGGACAAAACCAATAATGATAGTCTTCATTAAAAAAAAGGGGAAACAAAAAAAAAGGTAATATTATTGGTGATCTGATGGGGTGTTGATGGGGTCTTTGGGCTGTATGCAAGAACATCCGTAGTGTTGACGATGGCATGATACAGGTACAATGGCTCTGTTGTTTATGAAGCCGTCATACTGGCACCGCGCCTTTGTCAACACCACCAACGTTCTTGTATACGGCCCTTTGACTCCCCAGATGTGGACAACATAAGCTTTACTTTTTCTTGCGGACAATTCGTTTTATTTTCAGGCGCATTTTCTTATGCTTTGCCTCCTCCTTCTTCTTCTTGTTTCTCGCATGATGCACCTTTGGTACAGCACCAGTGAGACGGACCCTCCTGAAAAAAACACATACCAACAGTAAGTATCTGCAACATCTTAAAAAACCTATCATAAAACAGTAAGTACACAACATTAAGCATGCAACAGTAAATACAGTATAATTCAGCAACAGTTACAGGGATATTCTCTTGGTAAATTTGGAGGGCTACCGATTCCTCCAGACTCTACCAAGAAAGACACCCTAATTTGTAACACTAAAAGTTGTCTGTTTTCTGGCATAGTTTGGAGGAATCAGTAGCCCTCCAATTTACCAACAAGAGAATCTCCCCTAAGTACACACCACACCTTTGGGTATATTAGTGTGCCTTGATTACTCCAAAATAAGCCAGGAAACAGGATCAGATTAACTAAACTAATGGTGGCATGTTGCTAAGAATAGTTTGGAGGAATAGGTTGCTACAAATTTACCAACACTGTACAGCTCCCTTAAAACCTATCATAAAGCAACAGTAAGTTCAGTGTTAGTAAATCTGGAGCAACTGAGTCCTCTAAACTATCAAGCAACAGGACACCATTATTATTATTAATTTGATTACAGAGTATCTAGTATGCTATGGGATTGACACTGGCCTCACATTTCCTTACTTTCCAGACTACAGAGAACTAAACAATACCATAAGCTATATAGATACAACTTCCCACCAGTTAAAACTTTATCTATGGGTCCAACATCAACTTTACTTCATATTTTATTCTATTCCATTCATTCACTTCTACCATTTGCATGCTATTTTTAGTATCTAATAATCCCTCTAGGATTGGTGCTAGTTCCCACTGTATTATTAATGGAGAGGATATAAGAGGGCAGAAAAGGAGATGTGTGTGTGTGGTGTGAGAGAGCTGGGAATAAGATTAAAGTGTTGGAATGATGAAGTGGGAGTGCTAGGGCCTTATGCAAGAATATCGGTGGTGTTGACGATGGTGTGGTACCGGTATGATGGCTCTGTGTTGTGTCTATGGAGTCATTGTACTGGTACCACACCATCGTCAACACTATCAATGTTCTTGCATGTGGCTCCTTGTGTTAGAAAGGTGGCTGTGTGAGTGGTACTGTCAAATTGGGAGACAAGGAGTCATATGCAAGAACATCCATGGTGTGGTACCAGTACGACGGCACTATTGTTTTTCCATGCAGCCATGGTATGCACCATGAATGTTCTTGAACATGGCCCAGGGAGAGTTCATAGGAGGAAGGACAGAGATTTAACAAAATGTAAAATAACTAAAGAGGAGAGAAGATGAAAGATAGAAGGAACAGTTATCAGAGAACTTTAAGGGGGTAATACACTATTAGTATATTAGATTGCTTTGATTCCTCTAAAGTAAGCCAGGAAACAGGACCAGATTAACAAATATATTGATGGCCTGTTGCTTGGAATAGTTTAAACTTTGGAGGAATCAGTTACTCAAGATTTACAAACACTGTACAGTTGAGCAAGTAGAAAGTGCAAGAAAAATATAGCTATATATGGCAACATCTTAACAACCACTCAAACTTCAGCCAATCACGTTCCACCATACATTGGCTCTGGGTTCCTAGTGATTCATTCATAAAGATACAAGGGCTTACTACAAAAAACTGCTAGATGTTGCCATATACAGCCATATTTTTCTTACATTTTCTACTTGCTCAACTGTACATGTAATACCCCCTAAGGGAATCTTTTCATGTTGGTAAATTGAAGCGATACTGATTCCTCTAAACTATGCCAGGAAACAGAGATAACCTCAATGCTACAAATGGGGGTGTCTGTTTCTTGGTATAGTTTGGAGGAATTGGAAGACCTCCAGTTCACCAATCAATTTTGAGAGAACCAAACTAGGAATGTTTGAAGGAATAATAGTACCAATAGTGTGTGGTGTATAAAAGTGAATGCTAGAGACAGGAAGCAGGTTAATGTGATAAAAATGAAATGTGTGAGGGTAATTAGTCGAGTTAGATGGTTTGACAGTTACAAACGAGACAGTGTGAGAGAGTATTAGGCATCTTTAAAGAGATAGTATACTTTTGGTATGTTAGAGTACCTTGATTCCTCCAAAGGAAACGGAAATAGATTAACAAAAACAATGGTAGCCTATTAACAGCCTGCAATAGTAGGGAGGAATAATTTGATCCAATTCATCAACACTGTACTACCTCCCAAAAAGGGTATGGCCATATGGAATGTAGGAATGAAGTGATTAATGAATAAGGGTATACAAACAAAGCAGAGTTGGAAGAAGTAGAGGGAGGTCAAAGAGGAAATGGGAAGGATGAAGTTCTGCGTAAGTTTGGAGCAACTGACACCTCTAAACTATTGTAAGTAACAGGCCACCAATATATTTGTTAACCTGGTCCTGTTTCCTGGGATACTTTGCAGGAATCAAGGTGCTCTAATGAACCAAAAGTGCATTACCCCCTTAATTAAAGCCACTTGGCATAGTAGTGGATTAGATCATTATTTGTGAGGGTGAAAGATGTGTAAAGGAGAGAGCAAGTTGGATCATATATATATATATATATGAAAGAAATCACTAAAGGGGGGGGGGGGGGATTTGGGTAGGTGAACCAACTTTGTTGTGGAGGTTAGTACATATTTTCCTTTCACTATACAGGCTGTGGATGAGAGAGGAAATGTGTGCAATTGGGAGTGCATGAGTGGACACATTCTCTGGTGCTAGAGTGATCATCTTGAGCTGATTCTGTACATAGTAGACCCTAGATATATTGTACGGTTGGCAACAGGAATTCTTACACAGACTACGATATATAGAGAGAGGTCATTATTCTAAAAATCCAGCAGTGAATGGTCTACTAAGTGACTCAGTGATTTGCAAAACAACAAACCTAATAATAATGTTGTATTACAGTTACATAGTCAAACATTTTCTATATATATGTTGTAAACTCTCGAAACCAACGGCGTGTATACGAATTCTTGTGATCAATAGTACAATGAATAAATACTTGTTTCCACCACTTCATTTTACACACATCAGTCCCTCATTAAATACCACCAAATGGCAGACTTCTGTTATTCATTACCATACATACTAAGTAATTTACTGACACTTTGTTTAAAGGATGGTGCTAAATTTGTTCATCTTGTATGAAGGGCCTACTGTATCATTTTCATAGCTGATTATTCCAGATGTCCTGTATCTCATCTTATTTCCTTCCCTTCTGTATTCTAGATGGTCTAGCCACCCCCCTTATGCGAAACAACTTATATGTGAAAACAATATATTTCCTTACTTCTGAGCCTGAGGTGTATCTTTGTAGCGGTAGTATTTCTTAAACCTTGCCTGCAGTTGGTTGGGGGTTTCCTGGAAGTAGTTTCTTGTGTCACGTGACATGGCCTGCAGAAAAAACAACAAATTATATGCATTATCCTATATCATACTAAACTGTTTTCCTCTGTTTTATCCTGGCTAAATTTAAATTGTACCAGCTTCCACATTGAATTGTTTTTTCTTTTCCAGTAAATAGACTACTGCAATACAAGACAATTTAAACCCAAAATTACTGGGTACACAACTTTACTCCTTATTTTATTTTTATTTGATAATTATGTACTGACTCAATAGTTTAATTTCTGGGCTTTATCAGTAACTGTAATGCAATCATGCACTCCAAGACAAATTACACTAATGATTTATATAAGTAGGAATTTTTAATCCAAGAGTGGTGAAAAAGTGTATGAGAGAGATTCTAAGGGGCAGACCAAAGAGAAGATGGTGAGTGATTATGTAAGACTGTGTAATAAATATGAATGAAGCAACAGAACTGGTGCATGATAGACAAGAGTGGAAGAGATTCACAAGGAAGAGTATATGTTTGGGCTGGCAACCCGGTTTCAATGTGTCAGTCTATGGAATGGTTTCTGTCACCAAAGCTAAGTGAAGGGACTTATGGATGTAAAAACTTGTGGAGAGGAGCTGAAAATTTCATGGGCTTGAAAGGGTTATCCATTTCAATGGCTATTTTCACCCTTCATTCTGTACTATGTTCTTATTTCAGTTTTCCACCCTCAGCCTTGGAACCTCCTTCCCCTTCAAGTAAATCATCCCAGTGTTGCCATCAGTTTAGTTTCCCATTCATATCCCAGCCTATTCCTTTCCTTCTTTTTCCTCCGTGCTTGCTGTCCCTCCTCTTTATCTCCTCTTACGTGGTACTATGGTGCTAGACACATCAAAGGCATTTGATAGTCTGATATAAAGCTTACATTTCCAAACTATCCTCATTCAGTTTCTATCCTTTCCTCTTTACCTTTATCTCGGAAATCCTTTCTGGCCAGTCTATAGCTGCTGTTGTAGATTTTCACTGTTCTTCTTCTAAGTCTATCAACAGTGGTGTTCCTCAGGGTTCTGTTCTATCACCTACTTTCTCCCTTTCATCAATGACCTTAGCTGTACTTCATCCCCTACCTACTCCTATGCTAATGATTCCACTTTGCACAATCCACCTTGTTAGACAACCGCCCATCCCAGCAGTTCTTCTCCACATCAAATGATAATGCAGTGGCATGCCTGACTTCTGAACTTTCCTTCATCTCCAATTGGTGTGCTTCCAAAACTCATTTGCTTCATCTTTTAACTCACACTAATCTTCCAAATGACTATCCCCTCTCCTTCAATGACACACAACTTGGATCTTTCTCCCTCCCTTAATATTTTTGGAGTTTCTTTCTCTTACACTCTCTCTTGGAGAGATCACATTACCACTCTAGCTAAAACCGCCTAAAAAAAGTTGGGTGTGCTGCGCAGATTCTGTGAATACTTCACCCCCACACAGTTGCGGTCTCTGTACAGGGGTCTCATCCACCCCTGTATGGAGTATGGCTTTCATGTGTGTGGGGTGGCTCAACATTCACAACACTCCTGGGCAAGGTGGAATCAAAGGCTTTTCATCTCATCAACTCTCCCCTTCATATTGATTCACTACAACCTCTCTCTCCCTTCGCCGCAATGTTGCATCACTCTCTCCTATCGCTATTACACTGGACATTGCTCTTCTGAATTCTTTAAATGTATGCTTCCTCCCCTCAGGAGATCATGCTAACTTTCCAAGCCATTCGATCTCTCCCTTTTTTTTTTTTTTTGTCCAACTCCCTAATGCAAGAGTTAACTGGTACTCTACAAATTTCATGTACACAACTGGTCAACTCTGGAACACACACATCCCTAATGCAAGGGTTAACTGGTACATTCAGTTTTTTATTTACACAATTGGTCAACTCTGAAACACTACTGTACTTCCATCCATCTTTCCCCCTTACTATGACTTATGCTCCTTCAAACACTGTGTTTAGTCATCACAAACAAGTAATTACATGATTTTTAGACTTCTCTTACTTTAGTCTTCACTCCTCAACTTCCTCAATGTTAGAAAAATTCATATAATAATATAAAATTAATATAATAATAACAATCATAATAAAACTCGCCTACCACACTATTCTATCTTCATCACTATCACCCACTATTTTATTCCTAATTTAAGTCTTAAAAAAAAAACCACACACACACAATCTGTATAAAAATACTAACCTCATAGTCATCTCCATATTCAGCAATCATGGCCTTGGAAAAGTCAATCTCAGCACGTGATATTTTTATTTTAAAGTCTTCCCCCTCCTTCTCGTTGGCCTGGTTTATGGCCTCTTCATAACGCTGAAGCTGTTGCAGAAAGAAAATCAAATACAGTACAAGTCCTGATCCAAAGTATGCCAGGAAACAGAACCGGATGAACAATAATAATGGCGGCCTCTTGCTTGGAATGGTTTCAAGGAATCAGTTTCTCTAGGTTTACCATCAATATTGTACTACCCCCTAAAGCAGTGAATAATTTGTGCAAGAAAACTTTGCTAAATTTACTTACACTATACACCACCATATACACATACACACACACACCTGCCAATCAAGAAATCATAACTTCAAGGGTTTAGTGAATATTCAAGACAGTTCTTTCAGACAATGAATTTTCTGTGATACGAAAAATGTCCTGTCATCAGTCAAAGCAAACTCAATAAGTTCTAAAGGAGAAGAACATGATTAGTAAATCTGGAGCTACCGATTCCTTCGAAGCAACATACCTGCATTATTTTTGTTAATCAGCTTCTGTTTTCTGGCATACTTTGGAGGAATCAAAATGTTCCGTTTTAGCAAAAGTATAAGATCCCCTTAAGCCACTAATAAATGGGTCCATTACAGGTGTACAGTAGGCCCTTGATATAAGGTGATTAAATATATCAGTATCCTTTTAACAGTGTGTCAGTAAATAACTTAGTGTGTATGGTAATGAATAACACAAGCCAGGGAACACATTTGGTGGTCTTCAATGATGGACTGATGAGTGTAAAATGAAGTGAGTGGTGCATACAAGTATTTATTCATTGTACTGTATATCCTGGGTTTACTGTATCACCCTAAGCAGGATTCATTTTCCCTCAAGTCCTCACCTCCCCCAAGAAAAAAAAAAAAAAAAAAAATCTATACAGAAGAAAATTCTATACAAAAAAAATCTATACAATACTCACATCCCCCTTTAAAAAATAAGGAAAATAAATCATATAGTGAAAAAATATATATATATAATATATATATATATATACTGTATATATAAAGGACTCATCTCCCAAATTAAAAAATATTAAATAAACTATATACGGTAAGGACAAAAAATTAAATTTTATACAATACTCAGCACCCCCCCGTAAATAAAAAATAATGTAAATAAATTATATATAATAAAGATAAAACTTGAATTATATATAGTAAAAAAATGCAAATACACCTCGGTCTCATATAGAACGAGCGACCAAAATATTAGCTTAAAATTATTTTACAAAACGATTGTATCCATGTAGAACGGGTGGCGAAAATAAGTGAAGCAAATCCATGGAGTTCTTATACAAAACGAGCAAAATCATAATGAACGTGCCAGGAAATTATATCACTGGCGTCTGCGCAGTGTGGGTGAGTGTGTTCCCGCCACTTCTCCCACTCCTTCCCCCTACCCAGTGTTGCCAGGTGCAAGGAAATTTCTCTGTTTTAGGGAATCTTGAAATCCACACAGGGAAATTAAATATAGATTGTTCACAAGAAAACAGGGAAAGTCTTACCAGAAGAAATACCAAAAAGACCGTCAATGTTCAAGAGTAAACAGGGAATTATTGGGGCATAAAGGGAAATTCTAAAGTTGAAGTTAGGGAAATTTCGTGTGAGACTCGCTCGTTTTTAGTGATTACGAGTTAATTAACCACCAGCTTCAACACTCAGTCATGCCAGGTCGTGCATTTACAAAACGGAAGGCCATATCCTTCGATATAAAGAAGGAAGTTATTTCTCGGAAAGAGAAAGGAGAAGGAAACACCAGCGTATGGTTAATAAAAAGAAAACAAACGATGATCACGTGCTATCTCCCCCCTACCACCTCCACCACCACGGATGCCGCCGACTTATCTCAGTCACATGAGCCACCTGCGAAAACCTTAATACGAATTGTAATATGCATTTTACATACATCCCTGTAGGATTAAGGCAAGAAAAAACTTAAAAAGTATTTTATGTTAATTTCAGGGACAATTTTGGTGATTGATCGACCAATTGTAATTTTCCCCATAGGTTAGGTGTATCACATAGAACGATTTCACATAAAACAACGTCTTCTATCGACCTATTGGACGTTCTATAAGAGACCGAGGTGTACTGTAAATTATAAACAGTAAATATAAAAACTTAATTATATACAGCATAGTAAAAAAAATTCAATACAATACTAACGGCCTTAGATTTATTCCTGACGGGCCTCTTCCTCTTGTCTGATGATTCATCCTGGTAAATAAAGGAATTATATTAGAGTTATGCTTTATGGCAGAAGTACAGTGTTGGTGGTAAGTATGGAACAAACGAATTCCTCCAGAATATGTCAGGAAGCAAGACCAATGAATATACATAAAGGTGTCCTGTTGCTTGGAACAGTTTAGAGCAGTGGTTCTTAAACTTCTTTGCCTCACACCCCCCTCTGCATTATGTATAGATCCCATGCCCCCCTACCCATTAAAATGTTTACCAAACAGTATACTATGAATTTAAAATTACTTATGGTATGGATGGGGTGGTGAGTGAAGCAAGCCATATCACCTGGGGGGTTTGGGTTCAAAAATTTTGGAAATTTGTGCTCATTATGGAACATTTTGAAACCATATAAGAACTGTATTGAGAGCCTTATATGGTGTATAATTATATTTACCAAAACCCTGCTCGGCCCCCCCCTGGAAGCTTCTGGCGCCCCCCAGTTTAAGAACCACTGGTTTAGAGGAATCGGTTGCTCCAAACTTACCACCAACAAAAATGTTAAAGTCTGCATTGTGGGAAAAGTACAATGTTGATGGTAAAATTATTCCAGGTAACAGACTACCATTATTTGTGTTCATTTGGTCCTGTTTCCTGACATACTTTGTAGGAATCGAGGCACTCCATTGTACCAAAAGTGTATTACTCGGTGTGCCTCCTTTTCCTCCATAGTATGCCTGGAAACAGGACAAGATTAGCAAAAATAACGGTGGCCTGTTATTGTTTGAAAGAGTTTGGAGGAACCAGTTGCTCCGGATTTACCACCAACACTGTAATATCCCCTAAATTAACCATCCAGGTGTAGAATAAAATTATCTTAAATATATTACCTCTTTGTTGATCAAACTCATATTATTTGGCAACATGCACACAGGATCAGGCTGGTAAAATTAAACTACTTCTTCCAGGAAAAGATTCTTTTTGTCAATCAATTCCTCTTTGAAGAAAATGTTTTTCGTTGCAAATTTCGCAGATGTCATTTTAGTCTTCACAAGTACTACATCAGGAGACAGCTAAAGGTTGATACTTCATTATCATGTATCATTTATTTATGTAGTGTGAACAGTTTACAAGCTGTTACAGTAGTCGTCAAATGTGTTCTTTACATAGTGACAGCAATTGCGAGGCAGGGGCCCGGGCGAGGGAACTGCCGCGATATATAATGCCTGCGGCTAAGTGGTTAAGGGGGAATGAATGTGAGTGTGATGCATTTTTGGGGGTATTTCAGTCTCTCCCTTTGTATTTTTATCGATTACATGTTTCACCCCTAGACCCCAACCCCTTGGGAAAAAAAAAAAACTGAAATTGGGGTACCCATGATGATGATAATAGTGTGTACATCTGTACAATGCTGCAATAAAAAAATAAATAAATAAAAAAAAAAAAACAATACTGTACTTCTGTCTTGAATTATTACTCCTTGAAAAAACAAAAACAAATAATACTAATAACAATAATAATAAAGAAAATACTACTACTACTACTACTAATAATAATAAACAATATCTTACCCTTGGCTTGTATCTGTTTGGTTTGATTTTATTTAGGTTGAAGACGAGTCCAATGTTCCTGAAGTTGAGCGCCACTGACTTCCTATCATTCCAAGCCTTCCTTGCGATTGGACTGACCAAACACACAAATTAAATTATTATTAATACACAACAACATAGAAAAATAAATTAATTTACATTATTAGAACTTACCAACATTAAAAACAAAACCTAATGTAATTACTATTATGAGAGGGGATTAAAGGGATTCAGTAAACTCTCATTTTACACTGGGATAATGCATGTGAAATAGTGTGTTTGTAATGAATGAATATACTGTAAACACTTAGCCCGGGACACATGGGCGCTTTGGTGGTGGCCACGCAAGGACGGCGTGAGTCTTCCTTGCTTGGCTGATAACGGCAATTTGTGGTTTATCTGTGGGACGTCGCAGAGTCGCCCGTGTGTCCGGCTGGCGGCGGCAAAAGTGGTGGAAAATTTGCATGCCACCGAGCAACCACATGTGGTCTGTGTGTCCTGGGCCTAAAATACAAATCGCCACAACACTGGGCAGGGGATCAGCGTCTCCTCGCCACAAATGCCAACGCACTCGCTCATGTGTTCGGGATTGCTTCAAAACAATGGAAACCTATGGGAACTCACGTTTCCACTACTGCGTGTGGTCCTTGTGTGGCGACCACAAAGCACCAGTGTGTCCCGGGCTGTATCGTACTGTACACTACATTTCACATCCATAATACCAGTGTACAATACAATGAGGGCTTTCTCTACAGTTTCAATACACATACTAAATTACACACCCAAAATACCAATGTAAAATGGGAGTTCACTGTACAGAAGTATACTTTTATTAATTGGAGTGCCTTGAATCCCCCAAAGTATGTCAGGAAGCAAACAGGACAACCAGATTAACAAGTACAATGGTGGCCTGTTGTGTTGCTTAGAATACTGTACTTTGGGGGAATTGGCTGCTCCAGATTGTATACTATCCCCTTAAGGCTAGATAGAAAACTCTTGATGGTAAATTGGAGGGTGACTGAATACTCCAAATTATGTCATGAAACAGATCTCCAACTTTATCTCGGAGGTCGTCAATTTTCAAGCATAGTTTGGAGGAATCAGTAGCCCTTCAATTCACTAAAAACAGAATCTTACCTAAAGGACCCTGTGATTATGTATAAAAACTGGAGGCTTCTGGTTCCTCCTGACCATGCCACGAAACAGCTCCTTCCATATAGGTGGTGTTTCGTGGCAATATTTGAAGGACTTCCATAACTCCAATTTTTTTACTACATCACAGGTACCTTAAGGGGGTAGTATACTTTTGATACATTGGAACACCTTGATTCCTCATAAGTATGACAGGAAACAGGACCAGATGGACAAAAATAATAGTGGCCTGTTGTTGCTTTAAATAGTTTGAAGGAATCAGTTGCTCCAGATTTACCAAGACTGTACTATCCCCAAAAGGCTAAATTGGAGGGTGAGTGAATCCTCCAAATTTTGTCATAAAACAGATCCTCTGGTAGCAACACTGAGGTGATTTGTTCCGGTGTGTAATAAAAGTAATATCATAAACATTAGGCTGAGCTGTGAATAATGATGTACAAGAAAACTTATCACTAAACATTATCTAATACTCCAGAAAGATACTTGTTAAATGGGGATTTTCAAGTTGGCAAACTTGATTCCTCTAAACTATGCCACATAACAGGTTGGTATTATTAAACTACTTCTTCCAAGGAAAGATTATCTTGGTCAATCAATTCCTCTTTGATGTAACGGTGTTTCGTTGATAAATTTACATTGTAAAATAAAGGGAACTAATCAATGAAGAGAACTTTACGTTGAGGAAGTTTAAGAGGAGATTCTCTTGTTGATGAACTGGAGGTCTACCAATTCCTCCAAACTATGCCAGGAAATAGATGACCTTATTGGTACTAATAGGGGATCTGTTCCTTGACTTAGTTTGGAGGAATCAGTGACTTTCCAATTCACCAACAAGAGAACATCCCCTTCAACTTAGGATGATATGTTAAACTGGCAAAAATATTCAGCAACCTTCTCCCATCCCACATACTTTATAGGAATGTGTCAAGCATGGCACACTTCTTGTGTGTACAGTGGTCCCCACAAGTATGCATGATTGGTTCTTGAAAGACAGCGAGTAATTGGGGACTAAAGATTAATTGGGAAAATTAGGATAGGTTCTTATGCCTCCTGATAGTTGACTTTTTTACCATATGATACCTCAAACATGAAAAAATACAATAAAATTGACCTATACAGAGTTTCTTTAGCCAATAATAACGCTAGTAAGACAAGTGAACTCATTAGCTAGACATAAAAACAGAGTTGATGTGTTGGTTTGAGGGTCCAAGGCAGCCACCAATGTTTCTAGGTCAGGATAAACTGGGTGCATTCCTACACTGTCCTAACACTCAACTCATCTCATGTATATAAATAATTATGCTTAACTGTCTTTGTATGTCATTCTCTCCCTCTCTCTAGTGACTAAAAATAATTACAAACATGCGATAAAAGTCGGGAAAATGTCCGTGTTGAAAATTTTTTCAATAAAGGTGTTTGGCTTAGTGTGAGAGTAGTAATAGAGTGATGAGGTGGTAGTGGGCTGGTAGGCTATTATAACCACGACACGTTTGTCCAGTTATCATCAAAATTCCATGAGTTTTTGCTTGTTCACACATTTCCTTGGTTCGCATTTATTATTTTGGGTCAGTTTCTCTTACAATTCCTTCCTCTTTTCACCATATCAATTGTCTGTATGTAAATATTCCAAATACAGTATTGACCGAGGCCATAATACCAAGTCGAGTTCTACATACCATTAATTTCTTGTGTACTTAAATTCTAATATTTGTGCCACAACTGTGCTCACCGTGTACTTTTGATTTTGCGTACTTGCGAGGACCACTATAAAGGAAACCCTCTTTGTCCATTACACCCATAAACCCAGTGATGGACAATGAGGGTTTACTCTTGTACACAGATTTAAAGCAAAGGCATAATACACACAAACCCATAACAAAAGTGGATAATGAGAGATATTCGATAACAACACCACAAAATTATTAAAAATATATATATATATATATTTATATATATAATTCTTACCAAGGTATTAGTGGGTTCAACCTCTTCCTCTCCTGCTTCTGTCTTTTCCTGGGGTTGCTGGACACCTTTTTAACCTTCCGTTTCTCGGGTTTGTGGTGCGAGTGCGCAACCATGGCTATCCAATGTTCTGAAAAAATGGAGAGTTAGATAGAACTGAGAATATTAATTTTGTGATACAGTATATATTCCATTGACATAAGATGAATAAATTCATCAGTATCCTTTTAACAGAGGGTCAGTATATGACTTGGTGTGTATGGTAATGAATAACACAAGCCTGGGGAAAATACACACAAGCACACACACTCTATCCTTTAAACAGAGGGTGAGTAAATGACTTAGTGTGTATGGTAATGAATAATAGATGCCTGGGAACACACACATCCACACTATCCTTTTAACAGAGGGTTAGTAAATCACTTAAGTTATAGTCGGATTCAAATATGAAACTAGTTTGGGTGGGGAGGCTACAGGACTTCCTCACCCAACAGTGTTGTCATTAAACCCAAACAAGGTATACAATATTTCATACCTTCATTATTTAGCATTTGAAATAGTCTTCATATAATCAAGGTTTATCATATACAATAATTTTTTGAAGATTTGAAGATAATAACAATCCTTTATGTATGGAAGTGAATCCAGTACAGATGACAACAGTGTACTACTCTGAGTTGGTGTCATATCTGTGGTGAAGGTGGTCAGGTCACCCCTCCCAGGTCTCAGGTCACTACCCGCTGGTAGGGAGGAAGAGGGTGACAGAGGGGGGGGAGGGAGAGGGAGGATGTCTATAGTAGAGGTCCAACACCTGAGACATTTATTCATGAATCCATACTCATAAATACTATATGTATATATACTTTAAATGTCAGGTATGTACTATTGAGCATTGTTTTACAATTATTTGTATATAATTAATTATACATCGTTATGTGTGTTCGGTTTTTTCACATTACAGTAACAAAGAAATATAAAAAATAGTTTCCAACACTGACAACACTTCCGAGATGAACTGTAAATCACCCCACATGTGTTTGACGTCAAATACCAGGGGTACAGTAACTCTCACACCCTGACCCGAGCAGAGTAGAAATGTGGCAACGCTGTAGAGTAGGAAGGTTACCGCCCAAACTAGCGGTAAATATTGAAAGAATTACTGTTATTTCGTACGGTTTTTCTACCTTCATTACCCACATATATAGACCATTCTAAGACTATTTTCTTCTATGGCATTTCCTCTGCAAATGTCCCATTTCCAAGATAGGGCATATTCAAATGGGGAATTTTGAAATTAGCCTGACCTTACCTGACCGTACCTAGATCACATCAAACTACCGGGACCTAACCAGGGCAAACTACCGGGACCTAACCTGGGCAAACTACCGGGAAATAACCATGATAAAGTACAGGAAATGACCGGGGCAAAATACTGGGACCTAGCCGGATCTGACAACACAGCTACAAAACAGTAACGTTAATTCTTTCAATAAATACCGAAAATAGTCTTAGAATGGTCTAAATTAATGGGTAATACAGGTAGAAAACCCGTACTCAATAACGGTAATTCTTTCAATATTTACCCAATAATCTAACTGTTATTCATTATATATCCACGGTCTACAGGATTCCACACCCGTTATAGCATACATAAGCGTCATCGTTACTCCGTTTCTCTTTGTGTGACGAGACACAAATAAATAAATGTATCTACCCAACACTTCGTTATACACTCAGTCCCTCACTGAACACCACCAAATGTTATGTTTTCCCAGGCTTCTGTTATTACATTAAAAACATAATAAGAATTTTGGAAACTGCAAAAGGCCTGTTGAAGCATATCTTTGCAGCTCCTTATATAAATATTATAAACCCTATTTATTACGCCCCTTAACGTTTATTCCACCATATATTTCCCTGATATGGTTTGTACAGCCCTTGTCCAGTTCCAATAAACGGTATATATATTACCCACCTTAAATAACCAATATATACAGTACTTACAAGGGAAGTTTATTGACACACGTGGATGTTGTTGTGTGGTTTGGGTAAAGGGTTTTCTACAGTGTTGCCAGGTTCAGGTTGATGGCGGAAGTTATGCCTTTTGATCGGCACTTCCTGATGTGTTCACTATTATAAGTTCTCGTGGTCTGGGTCTAGTTTTAATTTTTCTGTTACACTAAGGATTTTATTTTATTCTCCCTTATTACTTGCCAGATCGGTTTGGCTAAATGTCCCTATTACTCCCTAACCTCAACATCAGAATTTTCCTTTTCATCTGAATAATTCCCTATTTATTCTTGAATATTGACGTTTGTTTTAGGTATTTCCTTACTCTTGAACAATCTTTATATAATTTACCTGTATGGACTTAAAAATTCCCTAAAACATAGAAATTCCCCTCCATTTGGCACAACTGGTTTTCTGTGTTGTTTTTTTCTAACTAGAAAGTTTTACACGTGAGGATCGGAGAGCGTACCATTTGCCTTTTCAACGGTTCTTTATTTTGATTTACTTATATTAGTGTATTTTTCAACTCTCTTTTTTTCGTTTCGGTATTAGTACAGAAGTGGACCTTAATTCAGCAGTGTTGCCAGATCCGGCTGGGTCCTAGTATTTTACCCCTCTCATTTATTGTACTTTATCACGATTATTTCCCAGTATTTTGCCCAGGTTAGGTCCCGGTAGTTTGCCCAAGTCAGGTCCCGGTAGTCTGATGCGGTCTAGGTTTGGTTAGGTCAGGTCAGGTAAGGTCAGGCTAATTTCAAAATGCCCCATTTGAATATGCCCTATCTTGGAAACGGGGCATTTGAGGAAGAAAAACCATAGAAGAAAAGTGTTTTAGAATGGTCCGAAATAGTGGGTAATGACAGTAAAATATCTATTATACAGTAAGGTCCACTTCTGTACCTTTACCTTGGTTTCATTATAAAATACTTTAGAGCTCATACTTTCGGTAAATATTGAAAGAATTACCGTTATTGCGTACGGTTTTTCTACCTTCATTACCCACTCATTTAGACCATTCTAACAATATTTTCTTCTATGGCATTTCCTCCGCAAATGTCCCATTTCCAAGATAGGGCATATTGAAATTAGCCTGCCTTACCTAACCTAACTTAGACCACCGGGACCTAACCTGGGCAAACTACCGGGACCTAATCTGGGCAAGCTACCGGGAACTAACTGTGGTAAAGTCAGGAAATAACCAGGGCAAAATACTGGGACCTAGCCGGATCAGTAGCGGTCTGGCAACACTGCTACAAAACGGCAATTCTTTCAATATATACCTTCCTTTCTAACATTTGGTTTTTATGCTTTTTAAAACACTTCTTCACCTTTTATCAAACCTATATTTATTTCTTGAATAATTGGTATATTTCTTGTACTCATAATTTTTTATCGTCATTTGTAATTTTTCTATTCACTATAGTTTATTTATATTCTTCTCTATTCTTTTCCCGAGTTAAAGACAAAATTTGTGCCTAAATGATTGTTTGGGACTAATCCTGTTTCGGGAATTATTATATTTTGTTTATGTCACTTTTTTGCAAATCCAACATAGCCTACATACCGAAGACCATGTTATCCTTAGCTGATGTTGGTGTCTCACCTACACAACAGGACGGGTAGCCCCATCATAATTTTAAAGACATCACTTATTCTTCCTATTGATATCATACAAACACATTAGCCTACAACATAACACACTTACCTTTATAAAGGCCTCAGAGATTCTCGGAGTTCAGAGGATGGGTTTAAATACAAACCTCTCACAGTCCACAATTTCCTAAGTCCATTCATTGGAAGAAAACGGTTGTGTAGGTTACTACTGTCTTCAACCCTCCATATTTTTCTTATTATCATTATCTATAATTATAGATTTTACAGACGGCAGAATTTCTACAAATGTTCTACTGAGCTATGGTAGTCTATAATGGTCCTACAACTCACCAAGGGTAATAAGGAAGGTGTTAACCTTCTCCAACGATGGAAAAGTATAAATAAACTCCACTCAAGCTTGGATACATTGGTTATGTAGCCCATCACTTCCAATAAGGTTTACATGTAGCTACAAGTCTGAAATATACAGTAGTGCCCAGTTGATAATCAGGCAATAATTCTACCATTGTTTGAATTTAGTGCCCTTTTCCAATATATAATGTAACAATGCTGTCTTTCATTTTCTTCACCTAACTATAAGGCAAATAATATTCAAAGGTATAAAATTAATCACCTTATTTTATTATATTCAACATTCTTTATGACCAAGAAGCTTCATCATATAGTAATCTTAAATACAGTAACAGTCTAGGAATCTACAGTTAATCAATCTGAATCTTCAGACACTGACGACAACTCCAGGTCATCTATCAGGGCTGCTCCATTGGGCATGTTGGCAGCATGCCCACCTGAAAAAAAGTTCAGATGTTTAATTAATACTCAATAACACATTCAACTAAACTGATCACGTTTAACAGCCACCTTTAGCTGGACAAGTCATTTATAAGATTCCCATAAACATCTCCAGCAAGCAATTTTCATAAGTTTCTTAGGAAACTTTCATCACAAATGCAGAGAAATCTAAAACTAAAACCATCCCTAACCATACGGTACATAATTTACCCAGGTAGGTACTTCAGCATTAGTTTCAATTTCACTGTCTATTAAAACTATGGATGAATAAATAGATAAGCTGACAAAGATTTGGAATTGTTGGAAATTAGCTGTTTAGTATAAAAAATAGGATGATTATGAGTCATAGACAATACAGATAGGGTAGGCACAGGAGAAATATTAAAATACATAAAATTACTGTATACAGTACAGTACATATATCCATCAATATTACTAAAGATATGACTGTGAAAGATAATGAATATAAAAGTAATCCTTGTTATATTACAAATGACGAAGTCGCAAGTTTATACAATTATTGCAGCACTTCGTACCTCATATATTTCACAAATAATAATTCAACTACGGCAGTATCAGTTATCTGATACTCAAAATCAACTGCAGTTGATTGTATTCTTCAATACTGATTGGATAATTGGTCATTTAAATAGCAATTATATTGTCAATTCTTGTATGAACTGTACCATATCAATAACGCATTAATTCGGACGCTGTGTTTACATGTAGTGTTGACAGGGTACGATAATAAAAGGGTCAGACTCGTTTGTAACAACTATAGTTTCAATGTTTAGATAATGACTAATTTAATACATTTCCTCAATGTATTTTTCTGTTATGACACAGTAGAACCAATACAAACTTACATACCATGACCATTTGCCTTTTTTGCTGTGGTTTCCTGTTCTGGTTCTGAGTCGGAGTCTGATTCACTGCAAGATGAGGAACTGCTGTTGCTGTCAGAGTCACTTGAAGAGTCAGACACTTCCTGATGCTGAGGAAAGACCAGTGTGTTAGGAATATTCCTCAACTCATTATAACATCATCAATATCCCATATCCTTTTTTTCAAGAGGTGGGGAGGTTCTAGCACCAGTACAGGACCCCTGACAGGCATGGGGTCCAGCTCCGAGGCTATATGAACCTTTAGCAGAGTCAATGTTAGAGAGCAGGGTCCCCCCCCTCTATCGTAGGGGTTACGAGGCTGACTGCACCACTGCAAGAATGAAGGGCGATGGGGACGCCACTTCCCTAAGCCATAATTTAACATTATACTATTCATAAATGATAAATTCATAAATTCACCTTTAGATATCTTTAATATTAATTGCCTTACAGTACTGAGTACAGCTCATTTTCCTTATGAACGTTTTATTTATTTACTTGCAAAAACATATCTTTCCTCAATAAAAGTCATTAACTCGTCTACTCTGAGTTGTATCAATTGATGTGTTTGTGAATTATGAACAAACTTAATTTCAAGCTGCATCAATATATGAGTGCAAGCCCTAACCAAATTAAAAATTCCTGAAGTGTACAGTACTTTACACCAATTTACATCATTAACATTCATTTTATTCTAAAAAGCCCTGGTTGTTGCTAGGCACCTCAATAAGCTAACCTTCCTGACAAGATCTAGAGATGAAAACATTCAATTCATAAAGAAATTATCTTTTCATATGATTTTCATTAACGTGTTTCTACTACTTATACTTTTACGGCTACAAGCATTAGAAGACACCTAAAATTCCTGCTAGCCAACTCAGGCATGTGGAAATATGTCCAAAAGATATATTAATTTATCATTATTAAATGTACAGTCGGCAAAAAAAGTTTCGTTACCATCCCTAAAACAGAGTGATGTAATGTTGGTACTCCTGACTGGTGAGTGTCGTACCTCCGCCACCCTCCGGCCTCTATAAGTCCGTGCCCCTGGGCCAATGCCCCTCAGTGTGTCATGGGCAGCCAAGCAGGAATGACGTTCTTTCACCCATGCTATATTTTCTGGGTATTTCACGGTTATTTTTGTTCTAAAATACTCAAACTCATTTCCTTATGTTTAATAATGAATAGTTAAATAGTAAGAGTTCTTCAACACTCAAAATTTTATTTAAAATCAGCTAAACTTTTGATATAAAAAAAAGTTGACACTGCCTGGGCAATGACAATTCCCGTCCAGCATGTCCCGGATGACACGAGTCACAGCTACCCAGTTGGTGGAGTACCAACCCTACCGGGCTTACCCATGTTAAAATTAATGTAGGGGTGGTAACGAAACTTTTTTTGCCGACTGTACAGTTGCCCACAATGAAAGTGTTACACATTTTTCAATTGTGGATGGTTGAGACGTATGGCAATTTGCATCCAGCATTTCCCACTTCCTGTGGTATAAGTGTAACAGAGCTGGTGATTGACTGTCACATAAAGAACACGGGTTATATATTTATTTCAATATTTGGTATTATGATTATGTCTCCATGCTAGATTTTAAGTCTAATGATCGAAATTTAATTTATAATTACACAACATTAAGATGGCTACAGTTAAAAAAATTGCATACTATATGTAGTAAATTGCATATTAGAATAAAACATTGGTTGGCACCATCACATACCTGAGGATCAGCTAATCGAAAACTGAATCCTCGAACTTAATCCAATAATTGGAGTGTCTATGATATTTTTTTTATCATTAGCATTAAAAATTTTGCAGAATGAAACATTAAAAGAATCACTAACTTTCATAAGCTCAATGAACACTGTTCATGAGTGTTGGTGCATACCAAATTTTGCTCAGACGTCTATGAGGACAAATAAAAATTGAAAAAGAAAATCATACTGATTTGTCCTATATTTTCATCAATATCTTTCATTGTGGGCAACTGTACATCCATACACTTATCATAATACAGTAATACTATTGGTTCATTCAAGCATACCACAGCTACAAACAAATGCAACCAAATACAGTAACTCACTTTATCTCCACCAAAGTTGTCATCAAAATTCAACAATGGCATTGAACCAGGAGCGGAGCAGTGGGTACTGTTGGGGCTTTTACTGGGAACTGGAGATCTTGCATGGGGTGATGTTTTTGATGATGGTGAAAATTTGCCATGAGAGGGTGAAGGTCTGGAGAGGGAGTTGGCTGAGCTTCGTGATGGAGGGTGGGAAGGAGAGCACTTCTGTGAAGGTGAATTTTTGCGTAAAGGAGGATCAAGAGGAGTGTTCGAGCGCTGAGTGGGCACTCGACTGCTTCCTTCAGGCCTGTTGAGAAAAACGTTTTAAGTACTGTACGCAGTATTGCTTTTATATGGACTACTCAGAAAATTTCACATACAGTACTGCAATAATAAGAAACATCAATGATAAGGATGAGATTCAAATCCAAACAAAATGAGACCACAACATTGTTCAGACTTTTAACCTCGTGACTAAGGTCATAATACTTTACAGTGGAGTCTCTTTTATCCAAAAGTTTAACTAAAACATTCTCATTTAGATTAACCGAAAAATTAAGAAATCTATCCAAATATTCAAACTCGATGCACTTGTTAGTGTTAGTTTACAGTTGGTACACCAGAGTGAGTGTTCTTTGTACCAGCCAGGCAGCCAAGTTTCTCAGTTGCTGCCACTCATTGACTGTGTTTGTGCTGGGTCAGTCTCATAGCTAAGGAACATACAGAATCTTGTGAAAATTAAGGTCATGGCTTCTCCTAAAGCTAACCCAGTTGGTAGAAATAAGAGGAAAAGAATTGTGCTTACTCTGAAACAGAAAATAGTAATATGTAACAAGATATTTGTTCAAATTGTTTACAGTGAATTAAGTTGCAGTATCTTTTGTATGATCTTTTTATGTAATATCTTTGTATGTAACATCTTTTGTATATCTATGGCGTCTCTTTTAATATATATTGTAATGTCCTTCATCCAAAGAAATCGGTTAAAAGTAACTTTAAAAGATCAAAAATTTTTAATAAAAAAGACTCCACTATATTTTAAGTCTGTTAAAGGGAGATAAGTTACCTGAAAAGTGAGAAGAGTAAATGGTCTGATTTTGTGGGATAATGAACATAATATGTATGAGAGGTGAGGTAAAGTTAAAAGAGAAAGAGGAGAAGGAAAGTCTGGTAGCATGAGAATGAAGAGAGAGGATGGAGTTACTGTGAGCGCACATTGGCTTGGAGGCAGGGAGAGGTGCCAGAGGAATGGAGGAGAGCCATAATTGTGCCTTTGCATAAGGGGAAGGGGAGTAAGGATGAGTGTGGTAGCTATAGGGGAATAAGCCTTCCTAGTGTACTGGGGAAGGTGTATGGGAAGGTTTTTCCTGAGAAACTGATAGAAGTAACAGGGAATAAAGTTAGCGAGGAGCAGGGAGGGTTCAGAAAGGGTAGAGGATGTGTGAACCAAATATTTGCAATAAAATCAACAGTGAAGAAATATATTTGGAAGGGTAGGAAGTTGTATGCTGCCTTCATGGACTTGGAGAAGGCATACGATAGGGTTGACAGGAGAGCTATGACAGAGGTGTTGAGGATTTATGGTGTATGACATTGAGGTCTTTTATGTAGATGCAAAAACGTGCGTGGGTAGAGGGTGATCTAAGTGAGAGTTTTTTAATATTAGTGTAGGGCTGAGACATGGGTGTGTTATGTCACCATGGCTGTTCAATGTATATGGATGGTTGTATGAGGGAAATGAAAGCCAAAGTGAATGGCCTAGGGGTGAAGTTGAGGCTGAATGAAGTAAATTGGTCCCTGGTGGCAAGTTAATTTGCAGATGACACTGTGTTGATGGCTGAGTGTGAAGGTGAGTTGCAGAGGGTGGTGGATGAGTTTCAGTCCATGTGTAAACAAAGGAAACTGAAGGTGAATGTGGGTAAAAGTAAAGTGATGGTATTTGAGAGGGCAGAAACTGAAGTGATTGACTTTGCTACACCTTACAGAGTGGCTGTACCAACTGGGACTAAGCGTGAGATAACTCTGAGGGGCGAGAGGATGGAGGAAGTGAAGGAGCTTAAGTACCTGGGTACAGTTCTGTGTAAACATGGAAGTATGGAAGGAGAAAATAGGGAGAGAGCAATGAGGGGTAGACAGGTCATAGGATCACTGGGGAGGATTATGAAGGGTAGAAGTGTGAGTATGGAAGTGAAAAGGGGACTACGAAATAGCATAATCCTGCCAACACTGACATATGCATCAGAGACATGGAAATGGAGTAGGGCTCATAAGTCTATAATAGGTGCAGAGGAGCATGTGGAGTTACTAGGTGGGATAGAGAAAGTAATGAGATTGTGTATGAGAGATGTATAATGAGTGAGAAGGCAATTTGTATTGAGTGTGGAGTGGTTGAGAGAGTGAAGCGTGATACATTGAGATGGTTTGGACATGTAGAGAGCATGCAAGGTGAGGAGTTTGTAAAGAAGGTGTATGGAAATGAAGTTGTGGGACCTGGTGTGAGAGGCAGACCTCCGGTTAGATGGCAGAACAGAGTGGAAGAGTATGTAAAGGAGAGAAATGTGAGGGGCAGAGTAGGGCTTGACCGAGTAAGGAGGGAGTGTTGGAACAGGGAGAACTGGAGACACTTCTGCCGTGGCCACCCCCTTGGGGGAGTTCCCGGAGGGAACGAGGCATCAGAGCTATAGATAGATAGAAAGTGGAGATGGGCGATGTGTAGCATACAGTATTTTCAGTAGTTTAGCCATATGGGGAGAATGCAAGATGTGCATGAAAGTATAAGAAAAATGTGAAAGTGAGCCTGTTGGGTCTGGTATGAGAATCACCACAAGAAAGGCAGATGAACTAAAAGCAAAAGTTCATATGGTAAGAAGGGGAAAGTGGGTGGGAAGGACAGAGTATCAAAACAAGTAAAACTGGAGACTACTGCCTTGGTCACCTTCCAAATGGGCAAACCCAAAGAGAACACAATGACAGAGCATTAAGTAGATAGTTAATTAGGTAAAGGAGTAAGTGTTATGTTATTTGACTCACCTAGTAGTCTTAACACTAATAGCCTGTGATATGCGTTCCAGTACAATCTCACCGGTGACATGATCTATGATAAGGATGCATTCCTTTGCAACTGGCTTGTGGTTGCCTTTGAAGACAGTTTGGCTGGTACCAGAGCCTTCAACATGAGGTACTTTTACTGTTACTTGGTGATTACCTTCCACCTCAACTGTACCCATCTTCTGTTTGTCCACACTTGCTGGTTTGAAGTCATCTGTAAGAAAATACAAATCTAAGCCACAGGAAATATGGACTCATTATATAAGATATGATTGACATTTAAGGTCAAATTTATATAAATATTACAAGCATAGGCCAATTTCAATGAAACTACAACTGAATTTGTACGTAATGTACTGCACTACTTTCTAAATACATTTCAATAAAATTCCCATTAGAAAATATTGCAGTACCAGTAGATATATAATCATTCTATCACTGCTACAGTTAGCCAACTTCTATATTTTAATATGGCACATCATTTATATAATTTACCAAAATAAAAAGTACATTATATTACTTTCAGCAATATCATCATTAAAAAACAAACTTTCTTGCTACAGCTCCATACTCACATCTAATTGTGTGAAAAGCTCCCTCCTTGTAGTTTTTATTAAATGTATCACCCAGTTTCAAATCCTTCCCCTCACCAACTAAGCCAAGCTTGTCTGCCATACTTCATTCTGAAAAGGATAGAAGGGGGTGAATATTTCCATGCATAATTTCTCAACTCATGCAAACACTACATTGCAGCAGTTCACAAAGTTAAAGCTCAAATAGTCTTAAACATTTAATGTAAAGTAGGGGACAATGGTATACAGTGTAACGAAGATTGTTATAATGGTCTAATATATTGGCCTCTGAGCCAGTGGTTTGCTATACAGTAGTAGCTTCTATCTTGGTATAGTACCGGTACCTGGTATACAAGGTAACTACATAATCCAGGATACTAAAGGTATTCTGTACCACCTCGGCCCTACTGTAGGTATTACCCTGGGTATTCATTATACAAACCAACCCTGTATGGTTGGATAGAGCCCTGCATCTACATGTCCAATGATGCTCGAGGCAGTTGTTGGATTTAAACCAGATAATACATTTCAACATCCTGACAGTCATTATTACTCACCATTCGGTAACATTAAGCCAGTTCTACCTTAAGGGGGTAGAAAACCTTTGGTACACTGGAGCGAATTGATTCCTCCAAAATATGCCAGGAAACAGGACCAGATAAACAAAAATAATGGTGGCCTATTGCCTGGAATAGTTTGGGGAAATCAGTTGCTCCAGATTTACCAACAGTATACCACCCCCTTTATAAAAGCCTGGTCAGCCCATCAGTCAATAATGAGTGACCATTAACCTATCTAAACAATTAAATCTATACAGGTATGGTATGTTATGTTTGGAATGATCCACCATTAGGTATTGGTCACAAGTAATTCATATATTATAATTTTGATGCAAGCAGCTGTTAATACAAATATTTATAGTCATTTTAATACTAATTTTTACGATGGTTACATCAATATACACACAACAGACCAAATCAAAACATTTTCCTACAGTATCATAAATGGCTGAATCTGCAAAATTGTACATAAACTATCGGTACACAATTTAACACAAACACTCATTATATTCTTCCTTGTGCTGCAAAAGGAACTTACTACAGTGAAAACCTCATAGGCCAAAGAATGAAAAGCTCAGCTACAACAATAAAAACATGGTAATAGTCAAGTGTTTGTCCATAATTTGTTTTTGACTCAAGGTATTCAAAATGCAATGTTTTGTAGTATGTTTTTAACGAATTTATTGTTCACATCCATCGCAAATTAGTGTTTTGCGAGATATCACACCCCCCCCCCTCCCCCAACCCAATCTCCGAAAACACCACATTTTTGCCATATTTAAACTAGATTCGTCTGGAAAACACTACAATTCATTAAATTGAATTAGGTAGACCTCACATGACCTAACCTAACCTAACAGGACCACAGCAAACTACCGGGACCTAACCTATCTATGGAGCCTGGAGGTAAACACTTGGTGGCCATCTTGAATTGATATTATTATACTGGAACCGACAGTTCCGGTTCTCAATACGAAAGGAACTGCTGGAACCGGTACCTAATATTAACTGACAATGTTATATAATTGCTGTCTAATGCCGTTTTAAAGCCTTAATTTGCCGACTGGGACGAACAGAAAGTGCATTAAATATAAGGCACACAACAACTACTATTGGTGGAACTGTTTTTTTGGAACTAGTGGTATTTATTGAAAGAATTACCATTTTGTAGCAGTGTTGCCAGATCCAGCTAGGTCCCAGTATTTTTCCCTGGTCATTTTCTATACTTTACCATGGTTATTTCTCGGTAGTTTGCCCAGGTTATTTCCCGGTAGTTTGCCCAGGTTAGGTCCCGGTAGTCTGCTGTGGTCTAGGTTAGGTCAGGTAAGGTCAGGCTAATTTCAAAATGCCCCATTTCAATATGCCGTATCTTGGAAATGGAGCAATTGCGGAGGAAATGCCATAGAAGAAAATAGTCTTAGAATGGTCTAAATATCTGGGTAATGAAGGTAGAAAAACCGTACGCAATAACGGTAATTCTTTCAATATTTACCAATTAATCTGACTACATAACTATGACATGATCTATCTAAACAAATAAGGGTATTTATTGAAAGAATTACCGTTTTGCAGCAGTGTTGCCAGATCCGGCTGGGTCCCAGTATTTTACCCCTGTCATTTATTGTACTTTACCACGATTATTTCCTGGTAGTTTGCCCAGGTTAGGTCACGGTAGTTTGCCCAGGTTAGGTCCCGGTAGTCTGATGCGGTCTAGGTTAGGTTAGGTCAGGTCAGGTAAGGTCAGGCTAATTTCAAAATGCCCCATTTGAATATGCCCTATCTTGGAAATGGGGCATTTGCGGAGGAAATGCCATAGAAGAAAATAGTCTTAGAATGGTCTAAATAAGTGGGTAATGAAGGTAGAAAAACCGTACCCAATAACGGTAATTCATTCAATATTTACCCAAATAAGTAAACACGAGTTGATTACATTAAATAAAACTAAAGGCTAATTAAACTGACTACATAATTACCGTATGACCTGATCTAATCAAACTGACTACATAATTACCCTATGACCTGATCTATCTAAACAAACAAACACGAGTTGGTTACGAAAACAAACAAACACGAGTTAGTTACCAACAGAGAAAGTGTATGGTGGAACTCCAAGGTTGACCTCTGCACACCTCAACTCAAAACTCAGTAGTCAACAACACCATTAGTCTCTTAATTAAACAGATGTTACACTCTTCACACTTTCACACACTACAATAGGTCATACTGGGTCAGGTCACGACGCTGGGAGGTTAAATATGACCAAAATATTGACCATTCTTCTTGTACAGATACCAACAGGCAACAACACAGCAGCTGTTCCTCACCACCATCACCTCAGTGTTGCCAGGTCTGCTTGGCGAATTTTCCCCATCTTCAACATCAGAATTTCTCTTTTTGCCTCAATAATAATTTCCTATTTACTCTTGAAAATATTTCGTCTGGTAGAAATTGTCCCGCTTTATCTTGAACAATCTTCATATAATTTCCCTTTGTGGACTTCAAAATTCCCTAAAACAAAATAATTTCCCAGTACCTGGCAACACTGTCTAGTCTAGTCCTCTGCTGACTCCTCTCCCGGATCCGAACCAGTCATGACGAGAAAGTATTATTTGTCTAGAAAATGTCATATTTATCATGATATTAAAGTAAATTATTATGTATTTTATAGTATATTTTCATTAACTATAAGCCACATTATTTTTATAATATAAGAGGTTTTTTTTTCTCCTTAACACTACACCAAAATTGCTTATACATAATGGAGAGGCAGGAGAACTTCCTTGATATTTTTTTGCCTGAAGTCACCGGCGGCCACCTTATCAGGCCCAATTATTTTTAATTCCATCAATTTCCTTTACGTTGTTACGTTACATCCCTTGGTTACATCCACGCTCTTCTTGTTTAATATTTTACCCATAATGAAATGATCTGCCTCCAAGTATGCTACAATGTGAATGCACACTACAAAGTCTTTTATATATTGTCTATCCTATTATTATGTGTTCCTCTCTCCCCTCTATTGTACTTTGTAAGGGATAAATTGTAACAAGGAGAGTTGCATTACTATTGGGGTGAACAGACTCGATTATACACGGTAAAAATTTATTGGTTAGTACAGGGTTGTGTACTAATATCCCGCCTGCTGTGGCCGCGTGGTGTGAGAGAGGTAGCTGCTGCAGGAAGTACTTAGAGAGCGTGGTGTAGTCAGACAGCTGGCTGGGGCGACGGCAGGTCAGGAGGTGTTGCTAGGTCCAGAAGGGAGGGCTTCGCCGCAGGCCCTAGTCATGACAAAGTTACTCCCTAACAAAACAAAACCTACCTAACCTAACTAGAGGCAGACTACCGGGACCTAACTGGGGGCAGACTACCGGGACCTAACTAGGGGCAGACTACTTCATGCATCCCGTGCCAGTGCACTAGTTCCAGGTACCTACAAGCAGATTCAACGAGGTGCACATAGACATCGTGGGACCATTACCACCTTCCCGTGGATACCGCTACCTCCTAACCTGCATAGATCGGGCTTTGCGGTGGTGTACGGCGACACCTATGCCGGACATCACAGCGGAAGGCACACCACGTCACCTCAAACGCGACTGGGTCGCCAACTTCGGCCCACCTTCAGTCATCGTCACTGACCAGGGCACTCAATTCGAGTCCATGGCATGGCAGGACATGCTCCAATATCTGGGCATTCAGCGCCATTGAACCACAGCATACCACCCACAAAGCAAAGGGATGGTGGAGCGCTTTCACAGACGACTTAAGGACGCCTTCAGGGCCCTGCAACCTGACCAATGGGCCGACGCACTGCCACTGATCCCCTCACCATCAGGACTACGGTTAAGGAGGACCTACGGCACTCCCCAGCCGAACTGGTGTACAGCGAAGACCTCCGCCTCCCGGGTCAGGTCACTCCCCTGGACTCGACACCACCAACCTGACCTTCCTGCCAGCATTGAAACAGTGGCTAGATTCACTTGGTATGGGGAGTGTTGCCAACAGCCCTGGGGGCACCAAATCCAGCTCCCAGCAACACCGCCCAGACTCATAACCCCTAGTGTGGACGTGGCTTTAGAGACTCAAGGCAGATTCCACAGTGGCTTTAGTTTGTTATGATCCTCCCCAACCACACTTGTCAGTCTTAATTATATAAAAAAAACTCAGTATCCATATCCACAAAATATGTCAGGTAGTCCCATTATTACGATAGTTTCATAGTGGAGTCATCAAATAATTCACTCATGAGTCATTTACACAGTTCAGTTTCTTTCGTTATATGGTGCTTGCAAACCAAAACAAACCACTGAGGTATTACACTCTATCACGGTCGAGATACCATCTCTAGACCGTGGACTCTATAATCTATAATTATACCGTAACCCAGCCCTTCTGACACATCACAAGAAGCTGGATGGAGTCACTGTGTATGTGTGTTCAGGATGTAACATAGCACCACACTCTATTAAGGGACCCTGTGATGCAGTTGGAAAATTGGAGGTTAGGGAGTCCTTCAAATATTGCCACGCAACGCAACCTATATGGAAAGATTTTGTTGTGTGGCATAGTCAGGAGTCAGAAGCCTTCAATACTTGTACACTATCATATGGCCCTTCTCTTAAACACATTATGGAAAACTACACTCACCAACAGGTGCAAATGAAGACGTAAAGTTACACCTACAACAAAGGTGGTACAGTACAACTATTCTCTTTAGATTACAACTTCGAGTATTAATAATGGAATTAGAAGTCTTAATTTGGTTATTATACAAATATTCGTTGCCAGTTTGTAAGTCATTTATTCCCTAAATAAATAGATGGGAAGAGTGGGGTACTTTGACATTCACCACCACAACCACAAGTGTCAAATGTATGTCCTACATTATAAATATATGATAATGTAATAAAAAGAGAAAAAGTGGTATTATTAAACTAATTATTGTCTAATGTCTGTTCTACATTATTAATATATGATAATGTAATAAAAAGAGAAAAGGTGGTATTATTAAACTAATTATTGTATTGTAGTGTACCGGGGAAGGTGTATGGGAAGGTTCTTACTGAGAGACTGGTTGATGTAACAGGGAATAAAGTTAGTGAGGAGCAGGGAGGGTTCAGAAAGGGTAGAGGATGTGTGGACCAGATATTTGCATTAAAATCAATAGTGGAGAAATATATTGGGAAGGGTAGGAAGTTGTATGCTGCCTTCATGGACTTGGAGAAGGCATATGATAGGGTTGATAGGAAAGCTATGTCAGAGGTGTTAAGAATTTATGGTGTTGGGGGTTCTTTGCTGAAGGGCATTGAGGCCTTCTATGCAGGTGCAAAAGCATGTGTATGGGTAGAGGGTGATCTAAGTGAGAGTTTTAATATTGGTGTAGGGCTGAGACAGGGATGTGTTATGTCACCGTGGCTGTTCAATATATATATGGATGGTTGTATGAGAGAGATGAAAGCCAAAGTGAATGGTCTGGGGGTGAAACTGAGGCTGAATGAAGCAAATTGGTCCTTGGCAGCAAGTTTATTTGCGGATGATACTGTGTTGATGGCTGAGAGTGAAAGAGAGTTACAGAGAGTGGTGGACGAATTTCAGTCTGTGTGTAAACGAAGGAAACTGAAGGTGAATGTGGGTAAAAGTAAAGTGATGGTATTTGAGAGAGCAGAAACTGAAGTGATTGACTTTGCTACACCTTACAGAGTGGGAGTACCAACTGGGACGAAGTGTGAGATAACTCTGAGGGGTGAGAGGATGGAGGAAGTGAAGGAGTTTAAGTACCTGGGTACAGTTATGTGTAAACATGGGAGTATGGAAGGAGAAATTAGGGAGAGAGCAATGAGGGGTAGACAGGTCATAGGATCACTGGGGAGGATTATGAAGGGTAGAAGTGTGAGTATGGAAGTGAAAATGGGACTACGAAACAGTATAATCCTGCCAACACTGACATATGCGTCGGAGACATGGACATGGAGTAGGGCGCATCAGTCTAGAATAGGTGCTGTGGAAATGAGTTACTTGAGAGGAGCATGTGGACTTACTAGATGGGATGGAGAAAGTAATGAGAGTGTATATGAGAGGTGTGGTATGAGTGAGAAAGCAATTGGTATTGAATGTGGAGTGGTTGAGAGAGTGAAGCGTGATACATTAAGATGGTTTGGACATGTAGAGAGAATGCAAGGTGAGGAGTTTGTAAAGAAAGTGTATGGAAGTGAAGTTGTGGGACCTGGTGTGAGAGGCAGACCTCCGGTTAGATGGCAGAACAGAGTGGAAGAGTATGTAAAGGAGAGAAACATTAGGGGTAGAGGAGGGCTTGACCAAGTAAGGAGGGAGTGTTGGAACAGGGAGAACTGGAGGCACTTCTGCCGTGGCCACCCCCTTGGGGGGAGTTCCCGGAGGGAACGAGGCGTCAGAGCTATAGATAGATAGATAGATAGATTATTGTATAATGTCTGTTCCACATTATAAATATATGATAATGTAATAAAAAGAGAAAAGGTGGTATTATTAAACACTTTTTCGAGGAAAAGTTGTCTTGGTCACTCAATTATTATTTATGTTATATTTGATGATAGTTATAAATCAGTTTTGGATTTGATTGATAGGGAGTCAAATTCTTCCGTGATTGGTCGATGCATTCGAAAAACATATTTGATTGGCTGACCTACGTCATGACGTCACATCACTCTCAGAGATATTCTTCCATAATGCGACATAAGTTAACGTTGTTGTTGTTGATGTTCTCCCGGGGCAGAATGGCATCCTGCCCTACAGACTCCCGGGCCCCGGTACGCTCTGGTCGCAGTGAAAAAAACAAATTAAAAATATGCCTGGGCTACCGAAGCACATCCCAGGGAAATGGGACCAGAGCTTACTGGATCAGGGAGTCTGGGGGCTTCATTAGGGGGGAAGGTGTTTGATCCCACAGCCAGTGCTGTGGGCCCAAGTCCACCGTACTGTCCACGTTACCACAAGAGCTACAAGTGGGGCCGCACCTTCCATGACACCAGTCCTGAAGGGACCATAAAGGGGGAGGGAGTTTAGACTGCTGCATGCAAAGGGATAATGCACCCCCATGTGCTGGCGGTCCAAAATAGCCGTGGAAAAAAATAAAAGAGCCTCCGGTTGCAGTACACCTCACATAGATAATTCGGCATGAGTTACCATCTTTGTGGATAGTGGTGTAAATGTTGGAGTAACCAGGTGTAATTTACATCCATAGTAAATAGATAATTTGGCTTGAGTTACACCATCTTTGTGGATCTGGCCCATAGTGTTGTGTATAAATGTACATTGAGTTGTTGTCATTCTGAGCTGGCTACCTGTCCTACAGATGTATGTAACATTGCTCAAAAAAGTATGGAACATGCAATATAGCAGTGATTCTCAACCTGTGCGCCGTGGCACACAAGGGGAATCGCCTAGGTGCGCTGTGAGTACTCGTACATTTCAGTTAAAGCTTAGAACCAGGGATTCGGGATAGTGTAGTTTGGAATGGTGACAGATGAGGAAGGCAAGGCCATAACAAGAGTTAACAACACTTTTATTCATTAAATTTTTTCCACATTCAAAGTTTCATTTCCTGTGTGAACAGTTTTGTGTTTATTGAGATAAGGTTTCCGACTAAACTTTTTACCACATTCATTACATTCAAAGTTCTTCACTCCTGTGTGTATAAGTATGTGTCGCTTCAAATCACATTTTTCAATGAACCTTTTACCACATTCATTACATTCAAAGTTCTTCACTCCTGTATGTTTAAGTATGTGCTTCTTTAGACTACCTTTTGTCACACACTTTTTACCACATTCATTACATTCAAAGTTCTTCACTCCTGTGTGTATACGTATGTGCTCCTTTAGATGTGTCTTTGTCACAAACTTTTTACCACATTCTTCACATTCAAAGTTCTTCACACCTGTGTGTATAAGTATGTGCTGCTTTAGATCATTTTTTCTTATACATTTTTTACCACATTCATTACATTCAAAGTTCCTCTCTCCTGTGTGTATAAGTAAGTGTTGCTTTAGATACATTTTTGTCACAAACTTCTTACCACATACATTACATTCAAAGTCCTTCACTCCTGTGTGAACATTCATATGCACATTAAGGTAAGATTTACGACTAAACCTTGTACCACATTCATTACATTCAAAGTCCTTAACTCTTGTGTGTATAAGTATGTGTCGCTTTAGATTACTCTTTTTCACAAATTTCTTACCACATTCATTACATTCAAAGTTCTTTATTCCTGTGTGTATAAGTATGTGCTCCTTTAGATCACTCTTTCTCACACACTTTTTACCACATTCATTACATTCAAAGTCCTTCACATCTGTGTGTATAAGTATGTGCTTCTTTAGATCACTCTTTCTCACATACTTTTTACCACATTCATTACATTCAAAGTTCTTCACTCCTGTGTGTATAAGTATGTGCTGCTTTAGATACCTTTTTGTCACAAACTTTTTACCACATTCTTCACATTCAAAGTTCCTCTCTCCTGTGTGTATAAGTATGTGTTGCTTAAGATCACTCTCTCTCACACACTTTTTACCACATTCTTCACATTCAAAGTTCCTCTCTCCTGTGTGTATAAGTATGTGCTGCTTTAGATGACTCTTTGTCACAAACTTTTTACCACATTGTTCACATTCAAAGTTCCTCTCTCCTGTGTGAACAATGCTGTGTTTCTTAAGGTCAGATTTACAAATAAACTCTTTATCACACTCATCACACATAAACATTTTCTTTCTAGTATGAGTCAACAAATGGCAAGTCAGACGGCATTTCCTAATAAACTTTTTACCACATTGTTGACAGACCAACTTGTTACACTTCTCTTCTCTGACAACATTGATGCTGTCACTTCCTTCCACCTCCATCACTAACACAGCTTTATTTTGCCACCAATATGACCACTTGGTTATTACTGGTGTCAGGGCTGCCAACCACACTGTTACAGGTGTCAGGGTTGTCACACTATTGCTGGTGTTATCTGAAACAAATATAATATATTTTCACAAACATATTATGAAAATATTATATAATATCTACAGCATTGTCTTAAAATGTCTTGATGGTTTGTATCAAGTAATGTTTTGTTTTGTACAGTACTGTTATTATTGTTATGGGTGTGTACTGTATTGTTTATTATGAATGTGTGTACAGTAAACCCTCATTATACACCACTGGGTATATGGGTGTGAAATATTTACTATACACACATTTATTACCAAAAGTACAATACACATCCATAACAACAACAGTACAAAACAAACGAGGCATTTCTGTATATTTACTTCCGTTCTCTTGTATATCATTATAAGATTATTTTCATCTATGACCTTTCCCTTGCCATTGCCCCATAACATAACCTGACCTGACCTAACCTGGATCACAGCAAACTACCGGGTCCTAACCAGATGTGGCAACACTGCTACAGAACAATAAAATAAACAAAGTATATTTTACAAGCCAGACAGACACCTTTCCTTTCACTCAGTCATTCCATAAACAATAACAGGTAAATATTGAAAGAATTACCGTTATCGCGTACGTTTTTCCTACCTACATTACCCACTATTTACAGCCATTCTAAGACTATTTACTTCTATGGGATTTCTTCGGCAAATGCCTCATTTCCAAGATAGGGCATATTCAAAGGCGGCATTTTGAAATTAGCCTGACCTAACCTGGGCAAACTACCTGGAAATAACAGTGGTAAAGTACAGGAAATGACCGGGGCAAAATACTAGGACCTAGCCGGATCTGGCAACACTGCTACAAAACTACAATTCTTTCAATAAATACCCAATAACACTTGCTTGGCTCTGTTACCTTTCACATTTCTTATGAATTAATGGATCTTGTGATATAGTCAGCAAATTGGAGATAAATGAGTCCAAATATTGCCACGATGGATTGATGGTATTTATTGAAAGAATTACCGTTTTGTAGCAGTGTTGCCAGATCCGGGTAGGTCCCAGTATTTTGCCCAGGTCATTTCCTATATTTTACCACGGTTATTTCCCGGTAGTTTGCCCAGATTAGGTCCCGGTAGTCTGCTGTGGTCTAGGTTAGGTCAGGTAAGGTCAGGCTAATTTCAAAATGCCCCATTTCAATATGCCATATCTTGGAAATGGGACATTTGCCATAGAAGAAAATAGTGTTAGAATGGTCTAAATAAGTGGGTAATGAAAGTAGAAAAACCTTACACAATAACGGTAATTCTTTCGGTAAATATTGAATGAATTACCGTTATTGCGTACGTTTTTTCTACCTTCATTACCCACTTATTTAGACCATTCTAAGACTATTTTCTTCTATGGCATTTCCTCCGCAAATGCCCCGTTTCCAAGATAGGGCATATTCAAATGGGGCATTTTGAAATTAGCCTGACCTTACCTGACCTGACCTAACCTAACCTAGACCGCATCAGACTACCGGGACCTAACCTGGGCAAACTACCGTGACCTAACCTGGGCAAACTACCGGGAAATAATCGTGATAAAGTACAATAAATGACAGGGGTAAAATACTGGGACCCAGCCGGATCTGGCAACACTGCTACAAAACGGTAATTCTTTCAATAAATACCATTCTTTCAATATTTTCCGGATTGATTGATATTAAGCGTCACAACAGCGAGGTCATATAGAGCCAGAAAAACGTGATAGAGAGGTGTGACAGCAACCAGGAAGGAAATAGAAAGAAAAGAGGGTCAGTTAAAGAACTGAAAGCTAGTGGCTGGGGCCGAAGGGGTGCCCAAACCCTTAAAGTATTGCCCACATCACTATACACAATACCTCCCTACGGATTTATTTCCACAAAACACACAAACCTATATGGAAGGAGTTTGTTTAGAACTTTAGTCAGGAGGAACAAGCAGTGTTGCCAGATCTATTTGACATAATTTCCCTTTTTTACCTCAATAATTCTCTGTTTACTCTTGAACATTGACGGTCTTTTTGGTATTTTTAGGTCTTGTAGAACTTTCCCTGTTTATTCATGAACAATCTTTATATAATGTCCCTATATGGACTTCAATATTTCCTAAAACAGAGAAATTTCCTACATTTGGCAACACTGATGATGATAAACAATATAAGTTAATGTTATTAATAAAAATATATCATTACATGTGATATAAAAATAATATTTCGACATTATAATAATTCATTCTCAATTATATATATAGATAAATATTTTATATTTATTATAAATATCGTTTTATAATAACATTATAAAAAGAAGAGCTCATTTGACAACCACAAAGATTGACCATAACAAAGCTGGTTCAACGCATGGAGGTATAATATATTATACCTCCATGGTTCAACGTCACCAATCACCATCACTTATACTTTGTATTTCAAGACTCAAATGACCTTCTATACATACAAAGAGGTAGGAAGATAGTTTGGAGGCATAATTAAGGGAAAACTACACTTTGGATAGATTGGAGTGCCTTGATTCCTCCAATGATTGCCAGGAAACAGGACCTAGTGAACAAAATTAATGGTTGCCTGTTGCTTGGAATAGATGGATAGATGTTAGGCACCGCAACAGCGAGGTCATATAGCGCCTTGCTTGGAATAGTTTTGAGGAATCAGTTGCTCCAGATTTACCGGTATTAGTCAAGCGTTTGTCCATAATCAGTTAATCACTCTCATTAATTCTTTTCTGTCAAATATATTTGTTAATACATGTACAGCTCCGGCCAAAACTCTCTCAACTCGTTTGGCAGCATTTGGCATCTGATAGGGTGATGGGGGTTGGAGTTAGGGGCGACTCTTCACTAAATTTTAATATTCAGTGTGTGTGTATGTGTGTGCTATCAGCGGGAGGTCCTGTGTATGTATGTATGATAGTATACTTAGAGCCAGTGTAGAGTAGTTTGTGCTTCTCTCAAGATTCAGAGATGCTAAATGCTGCCAACCAAGTCGAGAGAGTTTTTTCCGGAGCTGTACATCATTTCCTTATTGGGTTGTAGCGGCTCCATGTATAGCCGCTCCTACATTCACTCCTTTGTTGCTCCGCACCTTCAGCCTGAGTCATCCCAAGGATCGGCAGATGTACTAATCCGTTCCCAGACACTGCTAAATCCCCCCCAGGGTACACCTGGCGCCAGACAGGCTGCTCTTTGTTCCAGCAATTAGTCATCCCTGGGTAGAACATCTGCTCCCAGACTGCACTAGGGGTCATACGATCACGTGATGACGCCACCCCCGCATACCCTACTGAATAAAAAGGGCCGCTCCACCGCTGTACAGCCACTTCCACACGAGCTCTGGACCAAGGAACACCTGCCTTCTGCCATAGTACCTGCCGTTGACTGCATCAAGCCTCCCACTGTGTTCCCGCCTTGATCACACGTGTGTTCCAGCCGTACACAACTCTCCTGCAGCAACTACAGCCCTCTCACGGCGCTACCCGGCAGGCTGGCCTTCTATATTTACTTGTGTGTGTGTGTTACCTTGTACAGTCGTGGTCAAAAATAATCATCCATATAGGGGTAACTCACGCAAGATTTTGACAGCTTCCCTCTGTTCCTTAGCTGATAAACTTTCCAATAAATAGGTTAAGTACCATCGTTTAATTTACTACAAGCAGCTACACACTACTTTAAAACAATAACATTATATGTGAACATGAAAACATTAAACAGTAAATTGTTAAAGTTACCCATGTGGATGATTATTATTGACCATGACTGTACCTACCATTAAATTGTTATCGTGTAGTCTAGAGTCTGTTCACCCCGGGTAATAACGCAAGGGCTTCCTCTATGTTATAATTGGTGACCCCGGATTCAGCTCTATTACACTAACACGTTTGGTAGTACTACAGCAAGAACGTCGACGTAAGCCTCTCCACGCAACGTTTGCCCCAAGTAAGCTCCACCACTCCACTCTCCACACCACGTGTTGCTTCCTGGACCACTCTCCAAGCTCCACAACGTACCTCCACCACTCCACTCTCCACATCACGTGTACAAGCTGGATCACTCTCCACTTCTCATCACGTACGCACCACCACGCCACACTTCACTCCACGTGTTGCTACCTGGACCACTCTCCAAGCAAGACAACGTTACTGCCACCACTCCACTCTCCACTCCATGTGCACAAGCTGGACCACTCCACACCTTGTCACATAAGCATCACCACTCGGCTTCCCACCCCACGTGTACAAGCTGGACCACTCTCCATGTCTCATCACGTAAGCAGCGTGGGGAATGAAGCGGTGTTAGTAATTGACCACTCCCAGGAACTCCCTAAGTTTCCTGGTGGTGGTAGGTAGTGGGAACTCCCTGACGGCCTCTACCTTCTGTGGGAGAGGGGTGATGCCGTCAGGGGTAACACAGTGCCCGAGGAAGTCGAGACTGTCAGCTCCCAGGACGCATTTGGAGGGGTGGACCTTCAAACCGTATTGCTGTAGTCTGCTGAATAGTTCCTTCAGGTGCAGTTGGTGTTGTGTGTGTGTGTGTCGGAGGCCACCAGGATGTCGTCGATATACACCACCACCCAGTCGAGGCCCCTCAGCACCTTGTCCATGAACCATTGGAAGGTCTGGGCAGCATTGCGTAGGCCGAAGTTCATGGATGGGAACCCGAACAGGCCGAAGGGCGTGGTGATAGCCATTTTCTTGATGTCGTCCTCCGCCACAGAGATTTGGTGGAATGCCCGCACCAGGTCTATCTTCAAGAATACTGCACATCCCTGGAGCTTGGAGTGAAAGTCCAGGACATGCGGTATCGGGTACCTGTTGGATGTGGTGGCAGCGTTCAGCACTCTGTAGTCGCCGCATGCCCTCTACTCTCCTTCCTGCTGCTTTGGCACCATGTGTAGTGGCGACGCCCAAGCACTGTCTGATGGTCTCGCTATCCCCTTTTGGAGCATGACATTAAACTCCCGTTTTGCTGCCTCCAGACGCTCGGAGGGCATCCTCTGGGGTTTGGCGAAACAGGGGGGTCCAGTAGTGGTGTATGCCAGGGTCGTGTGTGTGTTGTGTGGTGGTGGTAGAAAGTAACACTGGATACTCCTGCAGTATAGCATCATACAAGCTGGCTTGAAGGATGTGTGTGATCGTAGGTGTCGGCAGTGTTTCGTTGGGATGGTGGTTCCTGATGGCTGGTGGATTAGGCGGTGTCTCTTGGCATCGATCAGCAGATTGTGCGCTGTGAGGAAGTCTAATCCCAGGATGGGGGCCTCTACGTCTGCTATGACAAAGGGCCACACCACATTCCTGATGAACCAGGGTGACGCCCCTGCTCCTTGCGCCGTATGTGGTGATGGGTGACTTGTTTGCTGCTAGCAGGTCATACGCCGTTGAGGCCTGGCTCTGCCTGTTTTTGTCGTGGGGTGGGGCTACACTCACCTCGGACCTTGAGTCGACGAGGAAGTGTTCCCCCGACCCGAGGTCTTCCACCCACAGGAAAGTACGGGCGGTTTGGTGAGTAGTAAGTGGAGAGGTGGTAGTGTTTCACCTGGTCTTGATCACGTGCTCACCAACTGTTACCCTCCCAGAATGAGCTCAGAGCTCTTAGTGACCGATCTGGGCTGATGTTAGCGGTGTGGTGGCTAGGTTTGCAGTGGTGCTGTGTTCGCTCGAAGAGGGCGTGTGGTGTAGGTGGGTAGGTGTGGTCATAGTTGGCCCTGTGTTGGATTGTGTGGTGCGGGTGGTAGCATGGAGGGTGCTGTCTTGCCACCCCCTTATTCGTTTCCCTGGTTTGGTTTGGTGGCAGAGCGAGCAGTAGAGGCGCCCCACTGGCATGGGGGGCGGCAGTTGCGTGCTAGGTGGTCGAACCTTTGATGGTATCTGCATAGTTGTGGGTCGTGCCAGTGTTGCTGTATTGGGGTTGTCGATGGAAGCCGCTGAGTAGGGGGTAGCTGGCAAACAGGTGGAGCCCACTCCTGGTGGTGTAGTGGAGGGGCTTGGATTAGATCGATTTTGTTAGACAGGGCCTCGAGCCATTGCTCTAGGTTGTTGATGTCGTGAGGTGAAGTGTGTGTGCTGCTGCTGAAGTGTTGGTAGGTTGACGTGGTGGTGAATTGAGTAGGCCATGTACCCGTCAGTGTAGGTGTCTAGGAGGGTATCCGCCAGCTCGCCATATTCACGCAGGGATAGGTTGGACTGGGCCAGCAGGTGGACTGGATCTGTGGTGGTAGCAGCTTGGTGTGTCGGCCTCTGAGAATAGCGTCAGGGAAAGGTGTGCTGGCATTCTCGTTGAGTTGCTGCATGTGGCGCAGCAGTGCTGACGGGCAGCGCCCTTCCACCTGCACGTCATCCAGTGTCTTAAAGTGCTGGGTGGTTGACTTACCATGCGCAGTAGTGATGGCTGCCTTAACCCTCTTGTACTGCAATCCCTGGTCGAGTGGAGAGATGGAGGAGAATATTTCGTTGGGTAGGGCACAAAGGATGGCTTGGTATTTCTGGTCGTCGGTGTAGTTGTTGCCGCGCCATACCACTTCCGTGTGAAGGAACCAGGAATGTGTGTCGAATGGAAATGGTGGAACGTAGGGTATGTGTATGTCTGGTGTCGTGTGATAGCGTAGCAGTGTTCTGGTTGGGCAGGGACATGTTGGGGGAGTCGTGTGTAGGATTGGTGGGGGTAAGCATGGTAGTAGTGTGGGTGGGAGATAATGTGTGTGTGGAGCGGGCTGAATAGCGCACAGGTCGAGGGGAAATATAAAAGGATTATTTACGTGCGTGTGCGTGTGGAGCAGCGTTTTGCGAGAGGCTAGTGGAGGTTGAGTATAAGGTGCAGCACAAGTGGAGGAGAAAATGTGTCATTTGTGTGTGTGTTAAAGATTGTTGTGTCGTGCGTGGAGGCGGTGTGGAAACACAAAAACATGTACTCCCTAGGGGTAGCACTCGAATGGGGAGGAATAGAGCATCGGGGGCAGTATTCGTCGGTGGTGTTGGCGTCTCTTGGGGTAGTGTGTGGGCTGTGTGTAGGGAAAAATTAATGGGGTAGACAAAGGAGAATGAAAGTCGCACAAGCGCGGGGAGGAAGGGGTGAGAAGACAGAGAGGGGGGTAGAGGTGAATATAAGGATGGTAGGTGGGGGTTGGTAGTGAGGAAGGAGTGGAAAAACACGGGCACGGGGTAAGGGGTAACACGTGGTCGAGGGTGGGGGTGAAATAGACACGGGGGTATATGGAGCGCGACACTGTGGGCAAGTAAAGTTAACACTGGGGAGGGTGGGGAGAACACAGGGGATGGTAGAACAAAAAATGGGGATTGTACAGTGTAGGTGTCTGTGTGGAAATACCTTCGGAGTGGAGTTGGTGGAGGTGTAGAACGTTGTGAAGGTCATGGTGGGTTGGAGGCGTCGATTGTAGCTCGTAGGTAGTGGCGTGGAGATGTTGTAGGACGAGTTGTAGCGTGGAGAAGATGTAGCACTTGAATGTACCGTGTAGTAATTGTAGCTTGTAGATGAAGTGTGGAGGAGTTGTAGAATGTATCAGTAGTGTGGGGTTGTAAGCGTCGATCGTAGGTTGTAGGTAGTGGTGTAGAGACGTTGTAGAACATACCAGTAGTGTGGAGTAGAAGTAGCACGTGGACGTAGCGCGGAGTAGTTGTAGCACGTGGACATAGAGTGGAGTAGTTTGTAGCTTGTGTAAACGAGCTGAATTCCGGGGTCACCAATTGTATCAACAGGGTGTTGTGTGTTTGGTGAACAGACTCGAGTGTACATGGTAACAATTTATTAGTAATACTACACAGGTTGATCACACACAAGTAATTCCTAATTCCTGGACTCCGTAGCAAGGTAAGCGAGGGTTGTGGTTGTAGTGAGCAAGCACCTTGTAGTGGGTCCGTCTTGCCTGCCTTGGCCGAGTAGAGAGGGAGAGAGCTGCTGCAGGAGGGAGTGTGGTGAGTTGTGGCTTGGAACTTGGAAGAAAGAGCAACGGGCGAGATCGGCGGCAGAGGTGAGAGCAGGTCGAATGCTGGCTGTAGAGTCAGTTGAGCTTGGCTTGTCCTGCTCCTTTTATCTCGTTCGGTTGGCTACGCACGCAGGTGTCATGGCAGGTGAGGACAGGGAAGCGCAAGGGGCTTGACATCTGCTCCAACCCAATGAGTGGTATGCAAGAACATCAGTACTATGGTGTGGTACTGCCAACAGAACCATCATACTGGTACCATGCCATTATATATACCATGATGTTCTTGAATATGACCCAATGAGTGAGTGGTATGCAAGAACAACAGTGGTGTATACTATGGTGTGGTACTGGTATGATGTATCTATTATTTATCTATTGAGCCGTCATACAGGTACCATGCCATCGTATATACCATGATGTTCTTAAATATAACCCAATGAGTGGTATGCAAGAACAACAGGGGTGTGGTACTGGTACGATGGCTCCATTGAAAAACAACAGAGCCGTCATACTGGTACCATGTCATCGTATATACCATGAACGTTCTTGAATATGACCCAACTACTGCTGTTTCCCTGTTCCTCGCGCCGACCCCGATATGTTTCTAGCGACGACACTGCTGATTCCCTGTAATTACTCACGCCGACCCCAATTTTGTTCAGTCTCGAAAGTCGAAAAATAAAAATTGTCCATTTGTTTACCCAAATTGCTGGTTTTTTTTTTTTTTTTTTTTTTCCTAAAAATCTAACAATAATGTCCATTCGATATACAGCAAGACACGATGGTTCAGAATCTGCAATAAATATTTTCAAAACATTTTGACCAGAAATTTTTCTAATTTCCACTACTGCCAAAACACTGTTAAGGGTTTTGGTATTCCTTCAGAGTTGAGCCATTCCCTTTCCTCTCGTCCCCTGTCCCTCTTTTTTTATTTTTCCTTCATGCTAGTTATCCATCCTCCATGTCTCCCCTTTTTTGTATATGGTCTTTCTGGCTTAGCCTTTCTCTTTTCTCCCGTTTAATATAACCCTCTCTCTCTCTCTCTCTCTCTCTCTCTCTCTCTCTCTCTCTCTCTCTCTCTCTCTCTCTCTGTATTTATTATTTGTTTAGCTACAAATATGAATCCTGTACTATATTGCATGTAAGAGTCTAATAAAAATACGAGTTGATTTTTAATTGCAATCAGAGTCAATAATATTATGAAAGCCAGAAAAAACTGTATTCGAATGCATCAATCATATGCATTCCTGAATGCATAACAAGAAAGAAACTTGGTAAGAAGAACGAGAAGATAAAGAAAACATGGGAAAATCCAACACTGGTAAACAACGCAAATGAGGAGCTAGAATGAAGAGTGACGTAACCAAAGACATGATGATATTATGCTTATATAAATACACAAGTTACCCATGTGCGATGCAGCTTGGCCAAACCCATGAGTACAGTCACGTAACCTCATATATAACTGTTAACAGAGGCAGAGGCATTAATGTTGACAATATAATAATGTTGAGATTGTATTTATGGCGAACTCTGAGTGAAGAAGGGAGGACGAGTTAGATTAATTACATATAGGGTCGTGTTGATGGGATGTATATGGGATATGTACAGTAGATGTTTGACACCCGAATTCACCGATATGCTGTCTACCAAAAGAATATATTGTGGTATAGCACATTTCATCTAGAAGACATATTAAAGTAGGAATGCTTATAGTACACTCTGTGATATATGGAGGAAGAAATGGGAGATGATAGCTGCATATATTTTCTATATTGAATTTGTAGTGAATGGGCAACTGGGGTGAATTGAACAACTGGGGTGAAAAGAAGATTTGTCGATATTAACATAAACTGAAGCATATAGCAACTGACAGAGGGTATAGGGGTACAGTGTTTGGTAATGTTGGAAAAATTAAGCTTTATTCTGGTGCAATTTTGACTAATAAAACGTACGTATTGTGGAGCACATCCAAATAAAACTGGCCACAATACACCCTTGTGACTTCCCAGTGGGAAAACTTGTACCCTCCTAAGGCCGGGGTTTCCGAGAAGGAGAAAGTGATATGTCTCAACTCAGTAACCAACAGCTAGATCGAGTCCAACATCATGTATGCAGTTGCTACGTCTTTTTTCAAATGACGTTTGTGGGTTTGTCCTTGTATCATGATAAACAACACAGACAGTCGGGAGTTTCACATCTGATGGAAGAAGACAGAAAATAATGCACAGAAGACACGGGATAAAACGCTTTCGCAGCCCTGTTCAAATATATATAGATATAGATTATAAGTATATCCTTTATGCGGTGTACTCACCCTGTGTGTGTGAAGAGACAGGCTCACACAGGTTTTGTATAGTACGTATACTTTGGTTATAGAAGTTAGTAATTGAGTTACAAGAAAAAAAAAAAAATCTAAAAAGGACCCATACCGAGAGCTAGAGGTGTAGAGGCTCGCGATCCCCTACCCATTGTCATATGACACACACGGCGGTATCTGTTGATCCTGTCTCTAGCCAAAAATAATGCAATTTGATAAGGTGGTGTTGAGACCTATCTTTTCTCTTTTCTCTTTAATCGGTTTTCACATAGTCACTGTGCCACACTTTCAGATAACATCATACCCACTATCAAACTAAATGGGGCAGTAATCATACATATGGTTTAAATTACTAAAGTTGTTATGATAAATGTACCTTTAGGTATCCTGATACAAATTGGTTAAATTATAAGTACAATATGATAACAATAAAATATTCACTAACAATTTACTATGGTTACACACCACACCTGTTATTTTGTTCAAGATCTTCAAGTAATTGCTGAGTAGATAGAAGACTTTAAATGTCTTACATTCCTATGGGGAAGCATATCGTGCATGAGCTAGGCTTCAAGTAGTGTTCTGCTGTTGATGTGGGACAAGATGCAATGGCTGGCATCGATCCTAATCAAGTCAATAATGAGATTAATTACGTGGCATCAAGAATATTTGGTTTGTCATTCATGGCACATGTACTGTACACTGATTTAATAAAAGGTACAGACACGCTGGTAGGCTTAGGGTGATGTGATGGCGCAGCCGAAATTATAATAGCAAAACAATTTTTATAATGATAGATTTGCAATTCGTATGCAATCTGTGGCATGATTGGGGAAGTCCCACAGTTCGCCCTTATACTAACCTCCAACCTCAGGCGGGCAACACACAGTCACACACGGACAGCCAGACAGCCAGTAGCACCAACAGGCAACAGACGGGTCAGACTGGTCACTATATATAGTCACAAGTCAGTGCGCTGCGGGACATTGAAAGAGGCAGTACGTCCTGCCTAGCACTTCATACAACAGCCTGTATAACTTCTATAATCGTGAGTAGCCTAACTATACTTATATGTTGCAGCTCCTCAAAAAACAACACATTACCATGTAGACACAACGGGCGACAATCAATTTTGGCAACCTATTACCTTATTCTTTACATCAACTTATAAAGAATTTCCTGAACGAAACCTGTTGCTGCTCATGTCCCTGTTGGGGTAAACTCTTCTTTATGTAATGATAAGACGAAGGGAAAGAAATTATTTATTGAACAAATTATAAAGAACAGTAATACCGGTAGTTGAATATTACAGCACAAGTTTTGTCAAGGAAACCACATCGTAAAGTGTGTGTCCTCTGTTCCTAGACGAGTCCTTTTATTTTGACTCCTTTAAAACAGTCCATGCAGTACGTGGTTGTTATAGTGTAAATTGCATTCCACAGCAAGGGGCCCCAGAGGAGAAACCAGGGGGGAGCAGATCGAGGGGACATGACCACTCAGTCTCAATTTACTCAAGGTTATAATATATTTTCTAGGATAAGTTTGGATTCTTTATGAACTTCCTCTCCTTTGCATATATTTTACCGAATCATATCCGTCGAGGCACTATTAGGCCTACTTGGCAACAGATTGGTGTACTTTATAAGGAGGATACTTTTAGGGCCTATACGTACTACGGTATATCTTTAGGGTACACAGTAATATTGTATCATTCATTATCTTAGTTGACGTCACAAGGATCTGTGTTTATTGGTTGACTCCACCTAGCTCCGATTATATATATATATATATATATATATATATATATATATATATATATATATATATATATCGTGTGGAGTCAGTTACTGTCAGTAGAAATTAACACCCCTCCGCATGACAGGAGAAAGAGTGTGTATGGGATGTTCCTGAAATGCTTTATGTATTAATAAATATTATGTTAAAAGTAGCATCACACCCAAATAACTTCTTTCCCGTAAAAACTGTTTGTTTGTTTTTCTTTAACAAAATGAGTGTAGTCTCGATCGGGGGAATATAACATGAATTGGTATATTTTTCCTTATTCCATTGCTACAAAAAATGGTGACGGTGATAAATCCTTATTATTGTATGAAAGATGGAGCTTGTCAGGGGGATGGGAGTAACCTGGTGGATGCTGGTAGTGACGTTTCTGATGACCATTAACATTCAAGTGGTACACCTCACTCCCTTCACCTTGATGCCACCTGGTAAGACAATATTACCTATAAGTTGACGAATAATTTCTTCTTACCTCCTCGCTCATGGTTTGATATTATTATTGTGATAATCATGTCAATATAGAAAAATAATGTTATGTGGAGTACAAAATAATACTATAGCAAATAAACATATACCGTGGAATTAAAACTATTTTGTCATTGGTGCATTTACAGCAGGTCGGCTGTGTGTGGAGGAAGGTGTGACCTGCTCTGGTTTGAGTGAAGTGTCTGGAAATACCTTGTCTTGCACTCCAGTAAGAGACAGGTTAGTTTATCCTACAACACATCCATTTGTAGCCTATTCTAGGCCTAGGCTACTCTGCACTGAACCACTGATAACTCACTTCACCACTCTACTTTAATATTTAGAGTAGTGAATAGTTTTAACTTATCGTAATGCCATAATTTTCATGATTATTGACAATCGTGAATATTTGTCTGAATTGAATTATAACAAAATACAGTATACTTTATTTACCCCTACCGTATTGTAGAAAATAGCAATTTTTTTTGTGTCTGAAATTAATTTAAACAAAAACAGTATACTTTATTTACTGTATTGTAGAAAACTGCATTCCAGTTCTGTGGATAGGGGGAATCCCACAATTCTTTTCCCACTTCTCCATTGCCAAATGACGGACAACAACAATGTCGACACGACAATGATTAAATAATTTTCCTGTTGAATGCTTTGGTTTCTGTTCTATCGATCACATATAAATTTATTAACAAGCATAATACGAATTTACAATAAATGCAAGTTATAACATAAGTAGAAATTAAAAAGACTAATTATCAGGTACTCAATTACTATTTGAGGCCCCGCGTGGAAAGTGTAAACAACTAAACATGGAGCCGGTTGGAACTTGGAGGTGAAAGATTCGAAGGTCATCAGCACTTGGTGATATAACCGGTTGGAAGAGTCGGGGCAGGAGGAAACTTGAGCGTTCTGGCAAAATTTATATACTGTAAAGCTGTAAATTATGTAGGTCTGGGAGGAATTTAAGCTAAGAGTGAGAAGATAAAGTAAAATAAGAGAGAGAGATAGGATTGTTGGAAAAATGACAGAAGCTAATATAAACTGCAGAATGAAGATAAGAAATAGAGAGGAAAGCGAATAATAACGAAAACAGTAAAAATGAAAAGAAAAAGAAGGGATAATATGATGTCCATTAAATGCACTGCCCAGATACAGGGAATTACCAAGAATGTGAGAGATGATCGAAGGAAAGAAAATAAAAATCGTATACTTCTAGGATACTAAGTTATACCAATTCTTCTCTGTTATTATTTCCCGGTATTGTAGTTAAATCTAATGCCATTTTAAGATCACTATTATATGGTATAATTATTTAGCATGAAGGCGAAAGGATAACCAGTCGTGATAAGAAATAAAAAAGCAAAATAATATCGTCTCGCTTCCCATGAATGTAGGGGTATCCCATGACTGCAGTCATCTCTCTTTTCTATTGAAAGCCATTATATGCACATAATAATTATGTGCAGTATTTGATTGTAATTTCGTATTTAATCACAGTGACGATAGGTTTTTTGATACCTTATTGAATTATGCTAACGTTAACATGAAAAAATTGGGCATGGGATACCCCTACATTCATGGGAAGCGAGACGATATTATTTGTATGATGGGAATCATTCTGTCTCGTGACCTCTGGAAATCTTGACCTGTCTGGGCACTGCCTCTCTCAACCTGCTGGTGACTTCATGCGTGGACTGAACTAAAATAAGGTCAAGTATGCATTGATTGTGTGGTCTGTGGGTATAGCAATGTAGATAATTAATTACGAATGTGGAGTTAGATGGATAATAACTATTGACAATTGCTGTTATTGCATTTTACTCTCCATTTCACGATAGACTCGACTGCCTTAAAAAGATTCGGGATGATGAAGCTGACTTTGGATACTTCGAGGCAGAAGACCTCAAGATTGCTGCTAGTGCTGCCTTCAGTGATGAGTATGAGGCGGCAATGGAAGTTTGTAAGTACAGTAGTAGTTTATATATGTCTTGGGTTTCAGTTGTTTAAACACATAATAATTACATCGCATCTTTTTCTTTTTTCTAAGCTAAAGTATAGGCAGCAAAAAAAGTATTGGAACTCCCCTATTATATGGATGATCATAGTTAATTTCGGTAATAGTCAAGCGTTTGTCCATAATCTGCTTTCAACTCTAAGTTTTCAGAATGCAATGTTTTATAGTGTGTTTTTAACGAATTTATTGTTCACAACCATCACAAATTAATGTTTTGGGAGGTATCACCCACCCCTCCCCCTCCCCCTCCCCAACTCAATCTCCGAAAAAACCTCATTTTCACAATATTTACACTAGATTCGTCTGAAAAACGCTACAACGCTTCTAATAAAATTAGGTAGACATCACGTGACCTAACCTAACCTAATCAGGACCGCGGCAAACTACCGAGACCTAACCTTAGCAAAATACAGGGCCTGGATGTAAACATTTGGCAGAAATCTGGAATTGATATTATTATACTGGAACCGACAGTTCATGTTAATGCATTTGCGATGGAAATACCCAATAAGGAAATGACGTACATATATTAAGAAGTATATTTGACAGAAAAAAATTAATGGGAGTGATTATGGACAAACGCTTTACTAATACCGGTACCTTAATTTCAGTATAAGGGTGGTTCAAAGAGTTCCCAATCCTAATGGATTCCTCATTTCACAAAATGTGTGTGGAGTTATATATTGTTACTAATTAAACATTCATACATTTCATACCGGTACTTCATATTTTTGCAGCAAATGATGAAGAGGTTCAACATGTCTACATCTTGGTACACAATGCATCAAATCCTGAACCTTCAAGTATGTGCCATCCTGGTCTGAGCCCTTACCGTTATTTCCCCACTGTTCTTCACCGTCTCATCACCACTCCACATCATGGCACTCCAAATATTAAGGTTAGATATGGATAGGCTCTATAATTACTCAGCAGCCCGGGGGATACTCCAATACTTGTCGCAATGTACAGACTGTGTGAATATATGGTTGTGAATGCCTCTTGTGGTGTGGCATAATGTATTGTGATGTAAAGGTGCTAACAAATCTCTTGTGGCCTGTACAGTACTGTGTTACTATATAATGATATTAGTTTTGATATAATTTAAATCTGTACTAATCAATTTTAAGAATTAATTGAAGACAATTTATGTCACCTTACAATAATGCTTTGTTTGTATTAATAGTAAATATCTCTCTGTGTCTTCAGAGCCACATACAACATCTTAATCAGACTTGGTCATCTGCATGCATCCCAGGTTCCTGGTCAATGGACCCTGCTACAGATCGCCAACTCAGTAAGTGTTTTTCCCTGTCCTGCCAGATTGAGAATTCCTTGACTTTTCTTTGGTTCTTACATAAACTGCTAAATATTGCAGTCATTGTACATTGACATGTGTGATGTATGTACAGTAAAGTTTTAAGGCTACCAATAATGGAGTACCCAGAGAGCTGAAAGTTAGGATTAAAAGGTATACTGTATCAGTGTGGGGAAGAACATAGAAAGGGTGTTATTGGCCTCTGAAGCCAGTGGTGTGGATTTTCACTGGCCACAAATAAAACTCCACAAACACCATTCTCAGTGGGATTTCAAACTCATGGTCATTATAGCCTACACTCATGTTTATTGGTTGGGATTACAGAGTGGTATAGGATTGGCATGTATATTGTATATATTTTCTTTCACTACAGAGCAACAGTACCCACACTTGTGTCACACATGTCAACGCCAGAGTTGTCACACTGATGACCCTTATGCTGGGTCAGGAGCTCTTCAGTGTCTCTTGGACCATGCTGCTGATGCTGCCTTTGTCTCAGATGTTGACTTAAAAAAATTCAGGGCAGAGGTTGGTGAGCAGGGTGTATGGATTATAGGTTCTCACCCTATTGATACTATTGTTTCATACTTTCCTTTCATCAGAGCTAAAACAGGTAATTTATACATTTCTTCTGTGGCCAGCTCCACAGATAGCGTCACTTCTAGTTATATAAACAAGAGTGTGTAATTTCATTGGTAACTTGTAGTATCAGTCCCCTATACTTTAACAGGTTCATTATTGTACTACTATGTGGTTTTAAAATTGTTAATCACTTGTAACCTTGGTTGGGTATTGGTTCTATATGGCTTAGCTTGGGGGTGGTTGAATATCCATAGCTGCATCAGGAGAATGCTATAGGAGGTATTAAAATTTCATTAATTTTCAGAATCCAGATATTGAGAACTTGTGGCATTATTGTGATAATAAGATTGGTCAAAACACCATTGAACCACTATCACCAAGGGGCAGCCAGGAGGAAGAGCCCTGTAACTGGGGAATGCGACCACTTCCAGTCATCATGTTTGCTCCATGCAACAATACTGATTGTCAGTAAGTTCAAAAGGACAGGCAACCTTGTTTGTTATTTGACAATTCATACCTGTTTTCACCAGTGATTAATGTACAGTCGCCAACAATAGCGACGCCCTTTGCCTTGAGGTACACTGAACCAAAAGCACAAGCTTTGTTTCCATACTATGATCATTTTCATATAATTAATTTAAAACCAAATCTGCCTCCTCTCACCCACTACCTTCCTCCTTCCCGAACACTGAAGCAGTGGCTGCGGGTTTCATATGGGTCAAGGAGAGGGGCGTCGCTATTGTCGGCGACTGTACTTGTGTGTTTTAGATGTGTGACCTTGTGAGGGGTAACTAAGAATTTAATGGACTTAGAAAAGAAGAGAGCTTGCCTTATTACATTGTCATTCTGTATCTCGGTTAAACTTTTTTTTTCTTGGGTCTCAAACTTCCCACTTCACTCCTTACAAACATGGAAATGTGGTTTTGATAATGATGATAATTACGAGACACCTGATTGTGTAATGTGTGAGCCAGAACATAGTGTCTCTCACATAACTATACATAATTACCCGGTACAGTACCCAAGAAAGTATAATGTGAGAAAGAGGTTCTGTCCTCATAAAATGTATATATTATCCTTTTTTACAGAACACTGAGAACAATATGGATCAAAGCCCTGACCACTCATTCCCAAAATGTTGTGAATGTTCTAAAGCTGGCTACCAATACCAAAATAACTGCCATGGAACATCCTAAAACCCCATCTTCAATCATGATTCAAGGTAACAGATTTATCATAGCTAAAGATTGAAGAATATTTTATAGAAATAGACAAAATTGGGATTTATAATTATAGCTTCAGGTGTTTAGTCGTTGTTGACATTTCTCAATCTGTGTGGCCGTGCTGACCTGAGATGTTTAGTTTTAGAACGTAAAATGATTATCTAGGTTTATATTCTGTTGAAGTATTTAAATTGAAGTCTGTTAACCTGAGAGCATGCCATAATAAATTCTCCTTTGAAAATAATCAGGGCTAACGCCAGAAAGTTTCTTAATCTATCAATTTATATACTGTATATATAAGCTGCAACTCTTCTGTATGTCATTGCATGAGTATGTCAATTATAACTTCCCTATGTACTTTTCTACTTAGTTAACGATCTTGTATTCCCCCAGTTGGATACAAAATGCATGAGACAGACTCCAAGAAACCGGTTAAGTTATGCGTACACAGTCATGAGGAGCTAGACAAATGTGAGGACTTGGTATTGGCAGCAGAAGGTTATGAAGCACACTCAGGATTGGGACTTGGTTGCCATTTCAGTAATACCACTTCAGACTGCTATCCCAGCATTTACTTCCAAAATGCAGATGTTGTAACTCTGGATGGTGGTGATGTCCATCAGGTTACCAGGTATATAAGTCATCCCAAGTTATATAATTAAGATTTTGTCAAATGTGTAGTTGGACCAATGTTGTCCTTGTACATCCCATATATAAGTAGTTGGTGTCTTATAATTAATAACCTGTTCAATCTTGTGCTGTAGTAAGGATGTCACAAAAGTTGAGCAAGGTGTTATCATTGTGACGGAAGGGATGATGACAATGTCTTAGCATACATTGCATTTTATTGATCAAGTGACTATTAACCTGAACAGTGTCAAGTGTGTAAATTTTACAAACCTAAGGTTTTAGCCATTAAGTGTTAACCTTATACAATTTATATGGTGAGTTTCCAGAGCAAATTCATACAGTTTGGTGGCAAATGTGGACTGTGAAGTGGTGTGCTATGCATGGATGATATATCAATATGTTAATGATACAGTACATCAGTATAACGGATACTGCATAGTATGTCAATGAAATCTTGGTAATATAGCTGGTGGTTATGGACAGGCTCAGGCACACTCGACCTTGTGTGGAATCTTTGGGAGCCCATATCTCTACTATATAGGGTTTACTGTAGTAATTAAGCCTTTTCACTTTTCCATGACCTTATTAAAAAATATAGATACTGTTTATAAAGTAACATAATGCATATATTTGCCTGACCCCAGCAAAGTCACTAGTTGATAGGACTAGTTGATGTGGTGGCTTGGGTATTAAGGACTGGTGTACAGCATTGTATCTTACATATACTGACCCTGTAATTTACAGTGATGACAGGAGGAACTGGACATGGAGTTGAGTTTGGCGTTAGAATTATTGTATTGAAGTATAATTTTGTTTGCTTTGGTTATCATAATACTGTACAGTACTATAGTGAGTTTCTCATTTAAACTCTCTTTATCTTACCCATTTTATTTATCATTCTGCCATCGATAACTTTATGAATCTGTAGCTTATACTTTCACATGCTCGCAGGAACTTTGGATTTCAACGGCTCCTGAGTGAGGTATACAACACCCAGACAGGCACACCTACATCTTCATACTATGCTGTTGCTGTTGTTCGAGCAACTTCAAACATTACTTCATTTTCCCATCTGAGAGGCCGCACATCTTGTCACACAGGAATTGGCAAAACAGCAGGTAAAGTGTTTAAGAATAATTTCACTACAGTCACCAGTGCTGGATCATCTATAAATTCTTAGCTACTCAGCTAAGACCTACTTTGTATTCACAATTTTCTGTATTTGTGAACATTTGTTATCTACTGCATTGTACATACAGTATAAAACAAGCTACAGGTATAGTGCAGAAGCCTATCATTGTAAATAAGGTGTTCATATTTTAAAAGTGTTACTATTATAATTGGTGAAAATAGTAAGAGGTACCTATACAATAGTAGGATTACATGGATGGCTTCATTTGCAAGTGAATTTATTTGTGTGGCAATATGTTTCTATTATAACTTGAAATTAATATCATAGGCTATATGGTGTAATGTTAATGTTTTTGTTTTTTGTCAGATTACATTTTTTTTGTGAGGATTGGATACCTATAATCATACTGAGTTACTTTTACCATATCAAAGGAGAAATAAGGGAAATTTGTGTGATTTTCACCAGGATGGAAGTTGCCAGTAGCAACTCTTCAAAAGTTGCGACTCATTGACCCGCAACACTGCAACTTTGTGGATGCCATGGCTGAGTTCTTCAGTGGGGGATCATGTGCTCCAGGTGCCAAATTACCAAAGTACAACCAGCAGAGCCACTATATAGAACGCTTGTGTCAGCTGTGTGTGGGTGAAGATTACAAGAAGTGTGCACGTAACAGTGATGAACCATTTTACTCCTACACTGGTGCCTTCAGATGTCTGGTTCAGGGTGGAGGTGATGTGGCCTTTGTTAAGCACACCACTGTTCCTGATAATACAGGTAATATTGAAAAGTTACTCTAACAACCTTCATTATCTAATTAACACTAATAAGGTAAACGAAAGTGGTAGAGAAACAGTGAATAAGCAACTAAAGCAAATGGGTAAGATTAGTTGCTTTGAAGGACTCTAGACATTAGTAGTGTTAGATGTCAGACATTTTACATTAAATTAGTGTATAGAATTAAATTTATTTTTTAATCTTGCGATTTAGATCCATTTAATGTTATGTAAGCCACATTTTCTTTTTTAATGTTCCGACACTTAACATAGGCCTCATCAAACCCGTTACCGTGGCCCAGGTCAACTGCTGCTCTCACACACACACACACACACGTCACGACATGCATCATTGTCAGTAGAATGCTGTCAACCATGCTAAGTGTTAAATCTAACATATACCAATACAGTTCTGCATGCTGTTCACTAACAACACATACATTCATAGTTTTTATAATATGTTCCCACCTGGGAGCATCCCATCATGCAATTGGCTGTGAAAAAGACGAAAGATTTAATGTGATGGTTGCTGGCTTGCTGCATAGGGTCTATTATAGTTCCTGCCATTGGAAGACAGGGCAGTACAGTTAGCACACCACCTAGCAGAGGTCTTGTATACTCATAGAGTTGTGTATAATGTGAAATGGCAAGCACTAATGGCTGTACCTTTATAAATTCATCACTATCAGTTGGTTTCCTTCACCAAATTGATTTTCAAGGTCCATGTAAAGAGATATAAGTATTGTGAGGTAACTGATTTTTAATATACAACTGTACAACAAATTTTTCTTAATTTCTTCTCAGATGGAGCAAACACAGATTCGTGGGCAGTAGGGTTGCGTTCTGAAGAGTTTAGACTTCTATGTTCATCAAACAGTGGCAGCAGTACAGCAGGAATAAATGAATATCGCACATGTAACCTGGCTCTGGTCCCAGCACATGAGGTAAATTCACCACTATACAGAACCTCTCACTTCAGTCCACATGAACAGAAACATGATTCCACCATAACCATAACAAGTGTTAAACCTTTATTATTTGTTGAAAGTTGGATATTCAGGTACTGTTCTATACTTGAAACTTTGATGCCTGTGTAAATCAGTTGAAAAAATTAGTTTAAAATCCCTTTGACATTGTTGAATTATTGAAGGAAAGTTGCTTTAGAATAAAATTTCATTCTTGATTGTAAATATTTTTCATGATATGATTGACATTGCTATGACAGGTTGTTGTTGCCAGTGAGATGCCAGAATTTCGCAAGAAGCAGGTCCGACAAGCACTGCTTATGGCAACAGAAGCATTTAAGGAAGGAGCCCCAGGCAGCAAGACCTTCAAGTAAGGATAGAATAGTGGGAAGGGTAGGAAGATGTATGCTGCCTTCATGGACTTGGAAAAGGCATACAATAGGGTTGATAGGAGAGCTATGACAGAGGTGTTGAGGATTTACGGTGTTGGGGGGTGTTTACTGAAAGGCATTGAGGCCTTTTATGCAGAGGCAACAGCATGTGTGTGGGTAGAGGGTGATCTGAGTGAGAGTTTTAATATTAGTGTAGGGCTGAGACATGGGTGTGTTATGTCACCATGGCTGTTCAATATATATATGGATGGTTGTATGAGAGAGATGAAGGCCAAAGTTAATGGCCTGTGGGCGAAGCTGACATTGAATGAAGTAAATTGGTCCTTGGTGGCAAGTTTATTTGCGGATGACACTGTGCTGATGGCCGAGAGTGAAAGGGAGTTACAGAGAGTGGTGGATGAGTTTCAGTCCGTATGTAAACGAAGGAAACTGAAGGTGAATGTTGGTAAAAGTAAGGTGATGGTATTTGAGAGGGCAGAAACTGATGTGATTGACTTTGCCACACCCTAAAGAGTGGGAGTACTATACTCCGTTTATTTATGCTTGTCCAGCCGCTCTGACCGAGTCCAGGTTGAACCTAGTTGAGATCGGGAATGACATCTTCCCATTAAACGTATCATATCTCTCTTATATCTATATTTATTTAAAATCTGATATCACTGTCATGTTCACAAAAAAATTATGTATGAGAATGAATGTTATATTTATACATAAATTCTATGGATGCAGAAAAAAAAAAATTTATTCAAAAAGTTGTATAAACATTTGCAAGCAGTGTTTTGACTTAAACTCGCGTTAATGTTTTTTATTTGGACTGTATTATGTTTTGGAAAACGTGTTTAAGTTCCAAATTTAATGCTGAGTTTAATGGTGCAAGACAAATATTCATAACCTAAATAATAGCCGAGCTACATGTAAATTATTAGAGGTATGTCGTCTTGCAAATGCAGAGTTAGTGCTTGGCTGTTTGCAGAGGTGGCTAGGAAGGCCAGCGTCACGGCAGCCAATCAGAGAGCTCCATTCATACCCGGTGCTAGGCTCAACCAGGACTCGGTCGTAGCGGCTGGACAAGTATAAATAAACGGAGTATAACTGGGAGTAAATGTGAGATCACTCTGGGGGGTGAGAGGATGGAGGAAGTGAAGGAGCTTAAGTACTTGGGAACAGTTCTATGTAAACATGGAAGTATGGAAGGCGAAATTAGGGAGAGAGCAATGAGGGGTAGACATGTCATAGGATCACTTGGGAGGATTATGAAGGGTAGAAGTGTGAGTATGGAAGTGAAAATGGAACTAAGAAATAGTATAATCCTGCCAACACTGACATATGCATCAGAGACATGGACATGGAGTAGGGCTCATCAGTCTATAATAGGTGCTGTGGAAATGAGTTACTTGAGAGGAGCATGTGGACTTACCTGATGGGATGAAGAAAGTAATGAGAGTGTGTATAAGAGATGTGGTATGAGTGAGAAGGCAATTGGTATTGAGTGTGGAGTGGTTGAGAGAGTGAAACGTGATACATTGAGGTGGTTTGGACATGTGGATAGAATGCAAGGTGAGGAGTTTGTAAAGAAGGTGTATGGAAGTGAAGTTGTGGGACCTGGTGTGAGAGGCAGACCTCCAGTTAGATGGCAGAACAGAGTGGAAGAGTATGTTAGTGTGAGAAATGTGAGGGGCAAAGTAGGGCTTGACCAAGTAAGGAGGGAGTGTTGGAACAGAAAACTGGAGACACCTCTGCTGTGGCCACCCCGTTGGGGGGAGCTCCGGGAGGGATCGAGGCGTCGGAGCTATAGGTAGATAGATAAATTACAGTATATTATGGTTTCTTAGTATGACTAAAATCAAGTGATACATGTTACAGATACATTTTGATATTTGTTATTTTTCATTGGGACCAATATTAATCTCCCAAAAGTGTTTGTTTGTTTGACTTTACCAAGCATAACAACTTGCCCCAAGATTACATAAGTAATGGCCAAATACTCATGATTATCTTAATTGTTTTCAACTCTACTTAGTTGCATTGTGGCTCTTCCTTATGGATGATAGTGATATTTGTTCATGGTTTGAAAGAGGGCATAAGAGGGCACCCTGTGTTTTTACAACTAATAGCTCAGCTTGGTCATCTTAGTGTTATCTTACAATAATAGAATAATGGTTAAGTTTTTAGCAATTTAAAGTTTCAGTTGTAACATGGTACACCTGTTTCTTTTTTTTCTTTTTTTCAGGCTTTTTGGTAAATATAAAGGAAGATCAGACCTGCTTTTTAAGGATTCTGCCAAAGGGCTTAGAGCCTTAACTGAGGACACCACTGAAGAGAGGAAGAGGAAGGAAACATATTTCGCAAAGCTTGATGAACTACATAGTTGTGAAGGTAAGTAATGTATAAAAGATTTAATTTAAGTTCATTGGAATGTTGATTTAAAATAAGTTTAGTTCCACAAGAAATTACTCAAAACAAATTCCATTCCTTATTGAAATAATGTTTTTTTATGGAATAAATTAGTGTGGAACTTCAAAGAAATATTTAGCACTTTTTAACTAATAATTATGAAAAAAAATTACAGTATCATGTAGCTACATATAATAAAAAAAAAAAATCATTATCATATAGCTGTCAATGTGTAGTACTGTGTTGCATAGTACAACCAAAAAATAACCTGCATTTCAATCTATCTTAATAAAAAGAAAATGAAAAAACACATTCATAGTTCTGTACTGAAAAAAAAAAAAAAAAATGTATGTGGTAAAAAAAGGGAAAAATCACTTAAGTCTACATAGCTATGATCACCCAATCCAGCAGGAGGGAGTAAGTAGATGCAGCTGTAGTGAGTGGTTGTGCAACTTGCAAACTACACTCCACACCATGGCCATCCTGGTTTCTCAATATGTGAACTGCTGCTGTCTGTGGTACCATTGTGCAGCCAAGTGCCACTCACATGATTGCTCTAATTTCAATAGTTCTGTTACATCATTTTTTAAAGCAGTTATGTCTAATCTTGTTGTGCACACACATGTAGTTTTATTACTATGTATGTATTCTCCAGCATTAAAATTATTTTAAACCAGGTATTACTATTTTTATTCTTTATGGAATTCCAGTTCGTGTATGTGCCCTTGAGGAGCAGATGGAACAGTGTGAAGCAATGGTTGAAAGTATGAGTGCTGAGGGCCATCAATTTGTGTGTGTCAGTGCAAGGGACAGGTATGACCAGACACTCATCCAGCGACTTGAACGTTATACATTTAATCAACATCATTAATACCCCATTTCCATTTTTTTTCTTGAGATAGAGGGCTCCAGAGCCAGAGATGGAAATATAAATAAGACTACAGAAATAGGTCACACTCATGTTCACTCCCCCGTTCAAGCCTATGAAATTTTCAACTCCGCCCACAATTTTTTTGCATCCATGACCAAAGTCATTTAACCTATAGGCTAGTTTTGAACATTAGTACTAGAGCCTTTTAGTGAAATAATGGATTACTTTTAAGTATGGATATTCATCCCATCAGAATATAATCTAAACAAGGCACATTCCCTTTCCTTAGGTTGGACTGTGTTCGACGAGTTGGCAAAGGACAAGTAGATATGACTCCACTGCCTGGAGGTTTCTTGCAATCTAATCCAGACCTGCGTATCATTGCCTACAGTCGAGACCCTGTTTATTCTCTGGGTAAGTTGCAGGAGAGCAGGAAAGTATCTTATGTAAATGTTATATATTTATTTTTTCCGGAATTGAGCTGTTATTTTTGTAATATTAACATTTTTAGTGTTATGTGATTGTACTATGTACTGTATCTGAAAGCTAACTTGTCATAAGCCATATACTGTTGGTATTTGAGGTAACTAAGTCGGATCTGACATGACCTAACAAAGTATGGCACATGTATTTGTAGAGCAGTACCGGTACCAGGCAGTGATGGTAGTGAGACGATCTACAGTACGACAGATGTTGGACCTCAGAGGAAAGAAGGCATGTCATACAGGCTATGGCAGGACAACTGGATGGCGCATACCTGTTGCTATGGTCAGTATATTAATCTACTTTGTTAGAGACCAGCCAATCCTTTTTAGTTCTTCAACTATCCCTCCGTTCCTTTTCTTTCCTTCGTACTTGCTGTCCCACCTCTCTATCACCCCTTCCCACTGGTGAGGGCTGGTTCTATCCAGAAATGAGGAATTTGGCATCCTCTACCATACCCTGGCCTGTTCTGTCTGTCTCTCTTACTATTTCTCATTCCTTCTGGGTAGCTGACGAGATCGCCCGATTGGGTGGCACAACAAGGAAGACTACAGACAGTGGGAATGTTGGCTCGGGGGTACATACCCGTGAACCAGCAGTCCCCTCGTCTGTTGCCTTCGAAGAAACAGATCTCACTATCACCCTGACTCCCATTTGGGGGTCCGAGCATCTGCGCGGCTTCGGTCAACCAGACTCGGGACTGCTCGGCCAGACAGTCTGGGAAACTACAACAACAACAACAACAACTTGGTTAGAGAGATTGAATGGATATGGCACTAGAAATAAAGAGTCATACAGCTTCATGTGTAGTGGATTGATTAACCCCTCCGGGACGGGCCAAGAATGGAAATACGTACTGTGGTTCCGGGTTCAATACTAATTTTTTACCCTGCCTGTCCGGGTATTTCCCGGAAAATCACTCTACTTCTCTTACTCCCTACGTCTAAACTACAATACTGAACAACTTAAATTTGATTGTGTACTCACCATCAACTCCTCCTCTTTCCATTAAAACCAACCCCAGCTCTCTAGGACACTCCATTGCCGAGAAATCAAGTGAGGAATGGAGGTCACTTTTCCCGTGAGAGCGAGGCTGCGTTCGCTTTGTGAGCGTGGCTGTGACTCAATCTAGCTGGTTGCACCCGCGGAGTGGAGGTTACAGGAGCGGGTGCGCCCGGCAGCGCGGTAGGATGCACCGAATCGAACGAGCCCGTATTTTCTTCACTACGCCCAGCCATTGTCACGGTCAAGCACACACTGATTGAATGTGGGGATGAAAAGGTCTGGTGGTGAAGTATAGCCAGATCAAAAAAAATCCCGACAAATTTGGCGTTTTTCCCCATAAATTACCAAAAGCGGGATTTCCCGCTGCCCGGACTCTGTCGACAGAGCGGGATTTCCCGCTGCCCGGCCTCTGTCGACCGAGCGGGAAATCCCGCTGCCCGGACTCTGGGGGTTAAGAAGTCCAGCTGGGGCTGAACTATGTATACATGCATCAGTTTTAATCAGTGTTGTGACTGGAAAGATTTAGGCTTAGGTATTCCAACCTTAAGGCTAATTCCTAAAATAGGACAACAATGTTAGATATGCTTATCCTCATAAAGCTTTCATTAATTATATCTGCCTGAGAAATCTAGTTGAAGATTAAATTGGGTTGCTAACCCGAACATCTGTTCCTTTATAACAAGAATTGTAATAATTAAAATATGTGAACTGTACATTACTCTTGACTGTATTTGCATAGTATTACATAAGTTTCAGAGATAAAACCTGTGTTATAATTAAACTTCTTTCTCACAGCTGAAGCGTATGGGAGTGATTCAGCCACTCTGTGACCTTAATCAGTCGTCCTTAGAACATGAAATAATAAGTGTGGCTACCACCTTTAACAGAGCCTGTATTCCTGGAGAATGGGCTACAGTTCCTCAGATTGATGCAGCTTTGAGTATGTTCCAGTGTTATTGTTGTGTACTGTTTTATTGAGTGATAACTTGCTTATCATTTTAATTCTCTCAACAATTTTGGGATTATAGAACTTTGTATTTGAGTGGTTCAAGTAGGACAATTGTTTTTGTAGTGTGAAGTTATGCATCTCAGCATGAAGAAACTCTGTTGTTTATGTGTAGAAGATATTAGAAAGTGGTTATAATGCCAATTATGGTTAGTTTCACCTCAACAGAACAAAAGCAGAACTTGAATAGAAGTGTAATTACTCTGTCTATTTATCAGAGGGGAAATACAAGGCCATGTGCTCAATGTGTCAGAGCAGGACCTGCGACGTGAATGACAACTATGCCGGGTATGAAGGGGCGCTCAGATGCTTGACTCAGAATGGTGGTGATGTGGCCTTCAGTAAGCTCAGCATCACCCAGGACTTCTTTGCGGTACAGTATATATGTTTAGTATTACAGTATATATGAGTATCTCGGGGGAATATCTAAGTGGAGAAAACTCAAACTCCGCCAACTGACATCCCAAGGCATAAATAACCCTCACCATATTATTTCACTGTGCACATATCATTGTTTCTTTAGTTATATCAATCAGTGTGCCTTTTGGTAGTCTTAATTTTAAAGGTTTTGGTTGAGATGGCGTACTTGTGATTTTCTTATGACCGGTGGTGATGCTGTTAAAGACAAAATAGTTAGTAACCCCACAGTTAAAGTGAAAATAAAAAGGTTCCAATCATTCATCTAGTTATGAACCAGAATCTTATTTGTAATGAAAAGGATTACTTGAAGCTCGGATTTCTTCCCTTTGCCTACAGATTACCAAGAATTAGCAGCTAGTACTGTATACGGTACTTCTGTAGAGATAATTATGTTACATTAGCTTTGTCCATGCAAAATACAATCTTATTGGTTAAGTGAATAAAGTCATAAGAGATTTTGATTCTGCAAAGACTTAAGCTTACATGGAATATGAACATCAGACTTGGTTCTTGGACAACTTAATGATGTAAAAACGTATAAACAGTTGGCCATCAAATAGACACTTTTATACAGAGTCAATGAAAACAAATACTGAACACTAACACAACACTGTACAAGATACTCACATAATGAACTTATTTCCATAAAGAATAGAGTAGACACTGATAAATAATATAAATTGGTATAGCAAGAACAATAAATGTGAACAGGTTTTGTAATTGAACATTACAGGACACTCGTTTGAATGCAAGTGAATTTGGTTTGCTGTGTCGAGATGGCGGTATTGTTGACATCACCTCTTCTGCTGCCAAGAATTGTTATTGGGCAGCCCGGCCATGGAACGCTTTTGTCACACGTGGAGGAGCAAGGTTAGTGGTTTTTAGTATAGTGTTAATTTTTTTTCTTTACATATCTTTGTATCTGTTACTGTCTTGAGATCTAGCATTGAGTTTTAGAAGTTCATGGCTTTTATTTGGGGGGAGCAGTTTGTAATTTTAAGGAGAATTAACGTTTGTGGACAGACCTGAGGGCTACAAGTTCTTCTATCCTCTGCTAGGAAACATGCTATGGTACTTCTGCATATGAACAGATGATTTGCTTTGTAGTTGTTTGGGAGGAGACTCGGTAAGCTTTTAGAATGCCCACAACACAGGCTTGCCAATCCAGAATTGGAATCTGAATGTTTCCCCAATGACTGAATGACCTGATGTATATATTTTGATTATGATACAGTTAAAAAAGATTTAAATACCAGTATTTGGTCTCAATATACCAGTATCTGTGCACTGTATTATGGAAGTATATTTAAAATCCTGATAATGGCTTCAGTCACCTGGGCAAAAACCACATCCATCACCACATTACAGTACAGTACAGTATACACAATTTCATGTTTTTTTAATTGCCAGGAAGTGACTCCTCCTTGTGTGTTTGTTATTAGTTGTTCCTATTCTAAATAAAGTACTGACTTATCCAACTGGAAATGGTTGTAAGATTTTCATCAATACTCTTGGATACCTTCAGTATGATATATTGTAAACCTCTGAAGACCTTCCAGGTCTTTACAGTTAACTGTGGACAGTTATGGATAAGACAAATAAAATATCCTGCCATTCTGGAGGTGCGCTATATTTTGATTCATACTATTTACCATATATAGGAAAAAAAATGATAAAATGGAAAGTAGAAAGATGAAATTGATGCTGACTCAGTACCAGTTGGACATCAAAACCCTTGTCAAGTTGCTGATATCTCTACAAACATTAACTTCCCTGTGGAATTTCCTCTCAGATGTTAAGACCTTTTCTTTCTATTTTTTTCAGTGATGCCAAGGTTCAAAAACTACAGTGGGCACTAACACAAGCTAAACGGAAGGGTGAAGAAAATTTGGTACAAAATCAGTGGTATTTTAACACGTTGGGGATTGATGATTCCTTCAGTGATCTTTTCCCTGCCATGGATGACCTTAACCTTACATCTGGAGAATACTATGCACAAAGTATGTGTGGAGTTATTCAGTTTAATTATTAATGTTTACTGGTATGAATGAAGTATTATGCTAGTAAGCCAGGGATGTCAGACTCTTAGCCTGCAAAGTAACAACTGATTTTTCAACACAACATAGTATAATTATTATAATTGAAGAAAATACTAAACTGTTAAGATGAGACATATTTAATAACATTTACCTTTTATTTCTGTAACAATTATTTATTTCATATTAAATTTGCTAGCAATAACACTTACTGCAAATTTTAAATGAACATTACTAATCTGTTTGAAGCCAAAGACTTAGCCAATGCTGGTATCTGAATGCAGTGTTGTATTTACTAGGTAAGACCAATACAGTATTACTTTCATAAGATCAGAAACTCAAATACTGTAATTTATTTCTGGTAAATCAGGATGACCAGCAAGATAAGTTGTAAACATTAGTCTTGCCAATACTGTATGTAATTACAAATCTTTGATGGCCCTCCAGACCATAAATAAGTGCATAGGCCTAATTGGCCCTTGAAAGAATTTGAGTTTGACACTCCTGAAGTAAGCTATTAACTAAATAGGGGAAAACTTTTGTACAATATATAGGGTTCAGGAGTCTTGGATAATGCACAGTCCATGATGAGTGGAGTTGGATTTTATAAAATCTCATACAGTATTACTGATTTTAAAAACTACATGCATGGTTATGAGTTCATTCAGTTTTGTGGTAAAAAAATTATTATACAGTATGTGAAAGTAATATGATAATTTGCTTGATTGATAATAACTTGTTGATACCCATGATATAAAAGACATGTGGAGAGTTTTGCAGAGATGCATTGAATATCATGTTTAAGGGGAGATTCTCATGTTGGATATTCTTCAGTAAATTACTTGATCAAAGAGTAGAGGAATGTATTCTGAGATATGAGCATGTGGAAAGAATGAATGAAACAAGTGGTGAAAAAGGTATACAAGTGATTATGAGGGGCAAAGAAGAAGGGAAAGACCTAGGAGAAGATGATAAGATATGGTGAGTGAATAAGAAAGAATGGACTAAGAATGGGCAAAGCAAAAAAAACTATTGCAGGAAAGGATCTAATAGAAGTAATATATACTATTTGTAAAAATAATTTTAAGCAAAATAATAGGTTTGACTAACCTTCCCTGAATTGCCTCCTCAGGGCATGTAATGTGTTGTATGGTATTTTTGAAAGGTTGATCAATGTTTTACTTTTCAGCGGGCATGGATGTGGTGGAAGCAGAAAGAATGTGTTCTTCGGAGAGAGACGTGCCTGTGAAGTTTTGTGTTACCAGTGATGAGGAAGCAAGAAAATGCAATGATCTTAGTTCAATGTTGAAGCTTCGTGGAGTATCACCAGATCTTGTGTGTGTAAAAGGAAATGATGTCAGTCAGTGCCTCACCTTCATTACCCTAAAAGATGCTGATATGATGGTACTAAGTGACAGCCAGCGATTTAATTCGTACATGTAAGTATCTGTCCTTTCATTGTATATATTTCAAATTTTTCATATGAAAGATATGATTATGGAGGATATTGATTTTTTGTCCAGTTATTGTGACTTTCCAAAACAAATTCATAATATTGTACTTAGCTATCCTACCATATTACAGTATTTTGAAATACAGTCATTATTACAATGTACGAGTTTCAGGGGTATAAGCCTGTTAAGTGTAGTAGGAAAGCTGTATGGGAAGGTGCTGATAAAGAGAGTCAGAGAGGGTGCGAAGACTGTGATTGGTGAAGAGCAAGGTGGCTTTAGGAGGAAGAGGTTGTGTGGACCAGATATTGGCAGTAAGGAAGGTGTGTGAAAAGTATTTAGAGAAAAGTAAAGAAGTAGTATGGGCATTTATGGATCTCAAGGAAGCATATGACAGAATTGATAGAAATGGATTGTGGAAGGTTTTGCAGTTGTACGGGCTGGGTGGGAAATTACCGAGGGGTGAAAAGAGAGAATGCAAGGTGTGGAGTTTGTGAAGAAGGTGTATGGAAGTGAAGTTGTGGGACCTGGTGTGAGAGGCAGACCTCCGGTTAGATGGCAGAACAGAGTGGAAGAGTATGTAAAGAAGAGAAACGTGAGGGGCAGAGGAGGGCTTGACCAAGTAAGGAGGGAGTGTTGGAACAGGGAAAACTGGAGATACTTCTGCCATGGCCATCCCCTTGGGGGGAGTTCCCGGAGGGAACGAGGCGTCAGAGCTATAGATAGATAGATAGATAGTGAAAAGTTTCTATGTGAACAGCAGAGCGTGTGTTAGAGTGGGAAGTAACGTGAGTGAATGGTTCCCAGTAAAGGTGGGACTCCGTCAAGGCTGTGTGATGTCACCATGGATGTTTAATATTTATATGGACGGTGTGGTAAGAGAGGTAAATGCTAGGGTGATGGAGAGAGGACTGAGCTTGGTGGACAGCAGAGGTAGAGAGTTGGGCCTAAACTAATTACTGTTTACTGATGATACGGTGTTAGTGGCAGAGTCAGAAACGGAACTGAGTATGTTAGTGCAGGAATTTGGACAGGTGTGCAGGAGGAGGAAACTGAGAGTGAACATGGCAAAGAGCAAAGTAATGAGATGTAGGAGGGGAGTAGAGGGTAGAAGGATGAATATAATGCTAGATGGTGCAATATTGGAGGAGGTGGAGTACTTTAAGTATTTGGGGTCAAAGGTGACTGTGGATAGCAAAATAGAGACAGAGGTAAAATCTAGAGTAAATGAGGTATGAAAGGTGCTAGGAGGAATGAATAGGATTTTTGGCTGGAAGTCACTTAGAATGGATGTAAAGAGGAAGTTGTACGAAGGGATAGCAGTGCCTACTGTACTGTATGGAGCGGACACATAGAATATGGGAGAAAGTGAGAAGAGAAGGTTGAATGTAATAGTGATGAGATGTCTGAGAAGCATGTGTGGTGTGACTCGAATGGACAGAGTCAGGAATGAGGAAGTGAGGAGAAGGACAGGTGTCGTGAGAGTTAGCAGGCCGTGCAGAGCAGAGTGTGTCAAGATGGTTTGGACATGTGGAGAGAATGGAGAATAGAATGGTAAAGAGAATAGGGGGCTCAGATGTGGGAGGTGTAAGGAGGAGAGGAAGGCCACAGAGATGGATGGACACCATGAAAGGAGCTCTGAGTGGAAGAGGTATATCTGTGGAGGAAGGTAGAGTGATTGCACGTGACAGAAACGAGTGGAGGAGGGTGGTGAATGCTTGAAGAGTGGACAAGGCTTCACGGTCCTTGGGGGAGGGGCCTGCATTGAGTGTGGCCCATGGCCGGCTGAATGCTGGAGGAGGAGTTTGCCCTGTAGTGAAGTGGCAAAGGTAAACCAGCTTTTGCTGTGGATGCAAACATAGCTGTGCCCCTTGTAGTCCCACAAGGGGATGCAGTTGTGCGGTGGGGGTTGCTCCTTCCTCCAACAGGGATTGGGAGGGGGGGGGCGTGACAGGGCTACCTCCAGCACGGAGATGAAGGCCTGGTATATGTATGTATGTATTACACTGTATGTGTCAGGCATCATACACTTTTAGTTATATCTCTTCCTACACTTATGGTAAAGTGAATGGAGCTCCTTAGTGTATTCATAAATCCATATTAAAAAATTCACTTCTACCAAGAAGGCCAAGTGGCTCACCAAATTTACAGAAAGACATTACTCCTCCCCACAGGGCAATATGAGTCACTAAACCAAACCTCAGGGATGGGAAGGCAAGAACACTATATATACACTAACCTGGTGTCCAATCAGTTATAGATTGTACCATACACTACTTACAGAACCTCTTATAAACATTCACCAGATGCACCTTGTCCTTACACATTTCTTTTCTTTCAGAAATCATAATCTCTCAGACCTCCTGTCAGAGACATATGCTACATCTGAGCTGAACAGATATTATTTAGTTGGAGTTGTAAAGCAGAATTCCTCCATCAATAGTTTCCGGGACTTGCATGGCAAGACAACTTGTAATGCTGCACCAAGTAAGTATGAATTATAATAGAAAGCTGCATTCCGTCCTTATGTCAGTGCATCCGTGTCACCATTCCACAGTCCCTCCTTTTCATTTTCACTCGCACTCAAAGTTAATCCAATAGAACTGATGTCTCCCTTCCTTCCAGGAGTACCCCCCCCCATTGTCTGCTTATCTGGCACTGGACTGTTTGTTACAAGAGATTGAGATGCAGGAGCCAGAATAAGGGATGCTAAGTTTCCAAAAATTTTACACTGATATAATTTTACACGACTTAATAATTTTGCTGATGGTGTTACATTTGTTGCTTTTCACTACACATACAATTGATGGCAATGATGGGAATATTTTTAACAGGATGTAGACCTACAGTTGAACTGGTTTCCCTCATTGACTCTTCTATTGCTCTTATTCTTGATTTGTGTCTCTCTAACACACTTCACTCCCACATAATTATCAAGATAATCACATCATGGAAGTGAATTCTGATAATCTTTCTTCTTACAGGTTCCAATGGGAGTGACATTATTGACAGTAATCTTTCAAACTGTCTCAGTGGAGCAAGTGATTTCTTCCATACATACAGGGATGCCTTTATATGCCTACTAGGATCTAATAAGGACATTGCTTTTGTCAAGCATGATATCAACAATGATGGAGGTATAGTATATTCCAAATTATTTCCTTCCTTTCATCTTCTAACTCATTCTCTTAGATATAAAAATTATGGTATATGTTAATAGCAACTAGCTAACTGACGTATTCACAGGCCTCTGCCATAGTCTGTCTACAGGGAACTGACCTTTGACGTGATTGCTCTGACTGGTAATACACCACCCGCAGCTCTGCCAAAGCAGACCAAAGCCCCTTTACTCTGTCTCATGTCTCAGATATTTACTAACTTTATTTGCCAGATTTGCCAGCACTATGGGTGGGGAAAATACCAGTTTGGGCCCCCACCGAGTGGTCAGTTTTGTGATTGGTCGTTCCACTAGGTCTTATTTTTTACATTGTCCAGTACATTTCTTATTCAGAACTATAAAAATTTTTAAATCCATTCATTCAATATAGCCTTGCCTGCCTCCCTCCCTTCCTTCCCCCCAGGTGTCTGGTCTACAGGTACTGTACTGTTAGTGGAATATCATATTAATGTTACTATTTTATCATCCTCTACTTTTTAGGGTTGAACACGTTAACATCTGGATATCTGAACCCTGCAAACTTTAATCTAGTGTGTGAGGAAAGCACATTACCCACCAGAAGTTACAACGTGAGAGAATGCAACTTTGGGAGAGTACGTGCAAGTATGGTAAGTATAGTATTCATGAAATTTGTAATACAAGTACAGTGTGAGTTAAGCCCCGTCCACATGATCTGGCAAACATAATTACCAAAACCAGTTCCAATACACACATTTGGTAAGTGGGTGGTGGGCACAATAGTGTGGGGCCTGCTGGGCACTGCTCCATCTGTTAACACTACTAAAAAAGTGAAAGAAATAAGCCCAGCTGGCAGTACTCGTTGGGCATTGCTCGATCGTGTGGATAAGGGCCTTATGTACTGTTTGTGTGCACAGTATCTAATAAAATTTTATTCTTCAGATACTAGTTTTCATGTTATTTGGTGTATGAGAATTAGTGAACCATCCTTTGCTCAAGTCCAAAGTGTTGTACACATATAAACCGATGTCTGTTTCCACATAGGTTGTGACAAGAGGGTCAGAATCTGGAGCCAGAAAGGAAAATATGCGTCATGTTCTTCTCAAAGCAAGTCAGTACTTCGGCAAAAGACATTCATTCTTCAGGCTCTTTTACGATTACTATTCACATTCCAACCTCCTTTTCAGCGTAAGTACAAAGAGAGTGAAGAAGTTTTCTACTCTTTTCCATCATCTAATTTCTTCATCACTTTTCCTCCTACTATATTACCTCTATTCTTGTCCCCTCGTTTTCTATCCTCTTGCCTTTTCCTTCCTAATGAGTAAAAATCTTGACTCTTCTCTCTCCTTTCCTACCTCTTTTCATAATGCATTTTTAGTATTACTCAATTTCTTGTTTCACTCTTCATGTACACTTGTTTGCGGTCTCATTTTATACTTTAAAACTATTTTTTATACTACACACTATAGAAGCTCTTTACCACATACAATAGAAAGGACTGACAGACCAAGACTGACTTGTATGGACATTGCTGATTGCTATAAGTAATGCTCACATAACACTGTGGCTGTAAACTTTCATCACCAAACTAGAAATAAAATATAAGGAATACTTAGTTTGGTGATGAAAGTGTTATGGGAGCGTAACTACCTGCCAATCAGAGACACTCATACAGACCCATCTTAGTCTACCAATCCTGCCAGAGAACTACAGAAACTGAATGAAGGGTTTGATCCCTTACCATTCTATTAGGTTAGAACAGCAACCCTACTTTGCTTGTTATGTGTAGACCTAATTGTTACGACCACCTGAGTGGTGGATTGCAATTACTGTGAATGAAAATGCATATACATTTGCATATTGTTTGAGTGAATAGTTTTCCCCCCTTCCCATCACCATTTTTTGTGTGCACAAATTTTGTGTTCAATTAATTAATGATGGACAATTTTGCAGGATGATACCACAAAGCTGACTCCACTTGCGGAAAATACTCATGCACAATTTGCTTTGGAGATGATTGACAAAGCCTGTAATTTGTATGTTGGTGTGCAGCTTTCTGGTGCTTAAATATTTAGACGTAAGTATACTATGCTTGGAAGAAAGTTATCAAGTGATTAAGGTTCTGATTTTTAAGTAAAATAACCAGTAAAAAATTTGATTTTTCTTAAGTATATTTATACACTAATATATTGTACTGTTTTGCAGCTCCAAAACTTTAAAATATTTTACAATACAATAAATTTAACAAATTATTATTTATACATTCAACAAAGTCATGTTAAAACTTATGATTGATATATTATCAAATCAACAAAAATATGCTTAACAACTTTAAAAAAAAAAAAAAAAATGAAGTGAATGAACAAAGTACAACACAGATAACCTCATTTATGTTGCATAATAGTGAGAAGAATGCCAGAAGGAAAAAGATACGAAGAATTCATAATACCCTTATCAGGATTTGAAGTAGTAGACTTTTTTAACCACTTTGAAACACAATGACACTAAAAATTATTTTAATTGCATTTGAGAACCCCAGTAAAGGTACAATTGGGGAAAATATGAATGGTGTCAACTTTTGATGGAATGTCAGAAGTGTTTTAATGTCTATAGTTGTTTTGGGGATCATAAGTATGTAATACAGGTACATTTCCTTCTGTATTACAATCTTATGGTCCATTGTTAATATAGTTAACGTTCCATCAAGATTTGTTGTAATTCATATTTGGCCAACTGTACATAGTAATTAACCTACAGATGCCCCACTCCTTAGTATCTCTCCTTAAAGCACTAGAAGATCTGGCAATATCTATGACTCTACAATCCTTCACACTGTAGAACTGAAGCTATAAAAAAAACCTCCTTCATACCCAAACCTACATCTCGGTCAAATTCTTTCCTAGACTGCCTTCCTAATCTAGCTGTCAATTTACAGAAAGTTAAGTCCAACTGCTAGAACTGATGATTTTACTCTAGCTACCATGTTCTCAAGATAAAACCTTCAAATCCTAACAAGGTTATAATGATTTAATGTATACAGAGTGACATATTTTAGATACTCTGACACTCGGCTGATTCATCTCTCTCCTTCATTGCAAACGGCCAAGGAAAGACAAGAGGCTTGTTGTCACTTGTCTTTCTTTGCATTTGTCTGTTTGATTTGATGGGAGGAAACAATTGTGTAACAAGAACCTCAAACAAGTGCCACTCTATGATACTGAGGCATTTCTGTGTATTTGTACCTTAGATTGATACCAACAATGTAGCCCAGAAACTTATCTGTCACAGTTGATGAACTAGGTGGGCATACTGAGGAGTCAAAGATGCTGATAAGAGTGACCCATCAACAACCTTCCATATACTGATCTGCAAACAATAAAATTTCAATAATTATTTTTCTATTTTATTTCCTTTATGATATATATACATACTAAGAGCAGCCCTATTCAAGCTACCATAAAACACCCTAACTTCGGACATTTTCTACATGTTTTAATGAATAACTCTTAATAATGGTACAATTTTATTCCTGTTGGTGTCATAAGGTAGCCAGGGAGAGTACCTAGTGAATCCATATAACAAAAAAAATCTAAGCACGCATTGCGTATACACAAAACCGGAAGAGGAAGTGACCTCTTCTTCCCAAGAAAAAAAAATACACCTAAATATCAAGTTGCTACTTCAATGACGCAATAAATGCATACTGAAATAAAATAATAGGACCTACATAAGGTACATAATAACATAATTCCAGGTACTAATGACACACATACCCACTTCTGGTATTCCTTGACTTGATTACCTGTATAAAATACTACAACTAAATAACTAATACAACTTTTTTTCTTCAAAATTAAACTCATTACTGGTTAAGGCACCATATTGTAGCACCTTATAGGCAATAACTTTGGTACTGGTAGTACTGACAATCTAGCAGAACTATATCACATATTAAGGTACTGGTATCATTACTTAGCCAAAATAATCATCTACATAAAAAATCATCCTTTGTTTGCGGTCAAGTACCAGTACCATATTAATTTGTCTGTCTGAAGTTAGGACTTTTTTCTGTAAAAAATAGAAATATTCATTAAAAAAATCATAACACGGTTATGCATGCATATATTTTAAATTTGTTTACTGCCCAGTACTTACAGAGAGTGTCCACGTATAATGGTACCATTCAAGTTCTTGCAATTGAAACTCTTTGTTTTGTGTGAACAAAGTTTTGCAGGGTTCGAAAATGCAGACTTTTTTTCCATTGCATTTGTCGAATATTTTCACCCACACATATTCAAGCTATTGTAATAGAATATATACATTATAGTCTTTGAACATTCTCCTAACTAAGACCATCGTTATTTTTTGCAAATATAGCACTCTCTTCCAGTACAGTTGAATTATTACATTTTTTCGCGAAATGTCCGAAGTTAGGGTGTTTTACGGTAATGTATACCTGTACATAAACAAATCATGCCATAATTAAAAAAGTAACTTATCATTTGGGCATTCAACCCACCTATTACTTTTCTCATTTAGTTCCCTTTCCACTTATAGAGATATGAAAGGTTTTAAATGTACCCTTTCATATATTGGGGAATTCCTGTACTGTACATGCTTAAAGTTCAGTACCAGTATTAGGTTAGTGTCCTGAGGTTACAATGAAAATGAATGGCTTCCTTACCTATGTTTATGGCTGGAGTCCTTTGCTGCGAAGAAAGGCATCATGGGTGGGATCTCGATCCAGGAAATCCTTCAGAAGGTGAGCAGCATCCCTGGATCCACCAGGTTGCAGGATGAGATGCCGGTATTTGGCTCCCACCTCAGGGTTGAGAATACCCTGCTTCTTGAAACAGCTCTCATACATATCCATTGAGAACACTTCACTCCACTATGTGAAAGAAGAAAGAGAAGCACTGTTTGGAGGTGACCGACAGGGCAAACAGGAAGACTCTGTGGGATGCACTTTTGAAAGGGATTGACAACCCTATACAAGCACAACATGATCCAGAGTAACATATATTAAAAATACATAATTAAAGAATGAGGTATAAAATTATTCACCCAAAATATCAACTCTGGCTAATGTGAAGCAAGGGTAAGGATCACATATAAGGTTAGTAAATATATTTTATGTTAAATGTTTGTTGCAAACCCAAAAGGCATACCTAGCTACTCAATCATTCATTTTGCATACATATACATACTATACACCATGAGAAGTTTGCATGTATTATGTTCACGATTTTTTACAAATTAAAGCTGCTGGGCTATACTGTTGCTACAGCACTAAAAATGGAAAAAAAATTGGCATTAATTATAAACAGGCACACTATCTTCAAAAGGTTGCAGATCCCTGATCTATAATGTGGATGGGTGCTGACTATAGAAAGTCAAGACATTTTACACCTAGGCAACTGCATACATGTATTGTACAAGTACTGCCCAGGGGGGCTGACTTTATTCTCTGTGAATACTAGCCATCCAGCACAGGGATAGAAAAAAATTTGTTGTAGGATCTGGTCACTTTCAGTGGATTTGATGGGATCTGCCCACATGGATCCATGTGAGGTGTTCTGCAACCGGAAGCTCTGGTCCCATTTCCCTGGGATGTGCTTCGGTAGCCCAGGCATATAGGGCCAGCCCCTCATTTATTCTAATTTGTTTTTTCATTGCGACCAGAGTGTACCAGGGGTCTGTGGGGTAGGAGGCCATTCTGTCTGGGGAGAACATCAACAACAACAACAACTAAGAAGTAAAGACTTAGGAATCAGGCTCACCAAGTATCTCATATCTTTCACTGACATCGTTTGATAATTATATGATATAAAGCAGTGATCTACAAGGTAATTCATGCAAAACAGTATGAAGTAAAAAAAATTAATAATAATAAGTCCACATTACATGACAGGAATCAATATTTCCACAAAAACCTTGCACAAGTCCTACCACAAAGGCTATTATTTCCACAAATTAATGAAAATTTCCCGACACTAGCCTATTTTTCACCTTGAGTACATTACACTAGAATTAATCACATAAAGGATTCAGAGTCGGATATATTTTTACCGACTCCGACTCTAACTCCGCACCCCTGGTTTATGTAGCAGGTGTATGAGAATGAGACTGTGGGACCTAGTGTGAGAGGGTGACCAACAGTTAGTGGGTGAACTGAGTGGAAGAGTACATGAGGGTGAGGAAAGTTAGTACAGGAGGAGAGACTGAATGAGTTCGGGAGTGTTACAACAGGAAAAGCTATAGACTACTAAGAGTTCCTGAAGGGAATGAAGCAGCAGAGCAATAGAAATATAAACACTCACCAAGTAACCATAATACTGAGCATCATATCCTCCAGCAAGGTGTCCAAAGTTGGCCGGCATGTTAGTGTCTGGGATGGGTTCTATATCCATTATATCACGGTAAGTCTGAGCAAACAGTGCCTTGGTATTGGCCTCTCCTCTTGTGTGGATGGTTTGATCAAAAGTCCCTAGGACAATCTGTCTCAGGTTGAAGCCACCTGCATTGGCCTTGCGGGACTTCTGTAATTTCTCTACTATTTCATCAGGAAGTGTTACTCCAGTCTGTAAATTAAAAAAATAATGTCTCTTACCATCAAATAATGATTCAATTAATAAATACTCTGCTCTGTCTCAGTTATGTCTTATTTCTTTCATTCAGTTGACTTCCTGCTGCAAATGAAATCAGTTTGAAACATGAACATTAATTTGTATAACAAAATAGGTTCCCAAAAGTGAGCACAGATGATGGCAAATTCCAGGAAGTTAAAGCACTTTTATCCAATACGTGATGAAGAAGGAATAATGAAGTTTTAATATACAAAATGCACATTTCCCCCCCCTTCTTTTGAATATTCCTTTTCAGTTTGCCAGCTGGAAAATATATGTAATATTTACCTCATAGTGTCCTGACATACGCGTGAGAGGTTCTTTCTCCCAGACCCAGTTTTCCAGCATCTGTGATGGAGCCTCCAGAAAGTCCCTCTCAACACGGGTTCCAGCAAACATGGCAAACGAAGCACTCGAACAAATGTGATGCATAACATGGCCAAACTCATGGAAGTATGTTTCAACCTGAAGATAAAATCAATGGATATAACACCTGCACAGATAACTTGAAAAAGACAAAAATGTTATGGTAATACAAGCAATAACTAGCAAGAAAACCAACCTCAGAATGATCTAGCAGTGCTGGTTTATCTTTGGTAGGCTTGGTAAAATTGCACATCATGGCACACACAGCCACCTGGAAAAAAATAAAAAAATAAGGGTACTGTAACTGGTACAAGAAGGCATTAAATTCCTAGACCATAAATAAGCTGCATCAAACCCATATACATGTCTCCCCACCTTTACCTGGAAATTAAAAATAACCCTATGATGGGTGATTCCTTGCCATGGAGAATCTCCATGTCCAAAACCAAACACTCCCTTGATGATAGGTAAAACAAGTATAAGATTTGATATCTACAAATATACTAAATATACTAGCAATATGAAGAGAGAGAGTACAGAATTACTAATCGGTTTAAGACCCTACATGTAATTAACTTTGATAATTCTCTGTGTTTATCAAGCAAATACAGTACTTCTTTGAGTGAACGTACAGAGTATTAAGAATTATCAGAAGGGATCACCATCAAGGGGCTGCCATTGTCAATATAAAGTAAATCTTCTGATGGCAAATCTTTCAATTTAACCTCTAAAGACCGCAAATATATCTCGATTTCTTGCCCCCCAGCTGCAATAGATGGCCAATTTTTGAAGTATCGAGTACACAAATTTTGCTATTTCAGATTTATAAAGCTTGAATTTACACACCAGAATCTGAAAACCACACTCTCCTAAGTCCATTGGTTTGCGTATGGCAGCGCATCAAAGTTCGAAATAAATTAAATGGTTACCCCCAAACACGTCACAAATAATTTGTGTACATAGTTTAGTGGATTGTAAGGCAATACTGTATACTTCTTTCAGTGTAATTGCATATGTTTCAACTCACCTGGAGTGAACAAAACATCAAAAATATTAAAAAAAAAAAAGAATTACATCACAAAACACATTCCCATGCATACGAGGGTGCATTTGCATAAACTCGACCCTCCATTTCCCGGACAACGTCTGGGTGTCCGACAATATGTATAATTACCGGACATATGCTTGAACCGTCCAGGAAAAGTTAAAAAAGTCTGTGTGGCAATTTCAAACTTCTCGGTACCCTGCCTATGACACGAACATAAATTATAAACACATTGCCTGCCTTGTGTTTTTGTCTCCTCAAGTAGACAGAGCATCGCTGTTGTAATAATATTTTGCCTTTTCAATGACCAAGTTGGCTCCACCAATGAAAAAAAGTAGGAAACCAGTGCATTTGTCCGAGGTATAAGTCATCCTTCCACCACCTCACAAGCATTACGCACAGCTACCGCCAACATTATTGCCAGGTCTGCTTGACGAAATTTCCCCAACTTCAACATGAGAATTTCCCTTTTTACCTCAATAATTCCCTGTTTACTCTAGAACATTGAGGGTCTTTTTGGTATTTTATCTGGTAGATATTTACCTGTTTACTCTTGACCAATCTTTATATAATATCCCTGTGTGTACTTTAAATTTCCCTGCACCTGGCAACATTGACCGCAGACTCTTCGTCTCGTAAGATAATTGCAGTACAGTATACTGTACATTTATTGTCAATACACTATGTTTTGTATGTTAGTACAGTTATGTCGATATGTTGGTTGACCTACATACTGTTCTGTTGAGTGCTGGACATACTGTGGTGTAGGCAGTGACATCCGAACATTTGTAAGAGTCCAGGGCAAGTGGTGATTCACGGACTGAGTAGGGTAAATGTCTGGCAATGGTCAGTGACCCCTGACATTTGCGTTTCCCAGACATTTACAATTCCCGGACTGGTGCTCCCTCCTAATTGACCGGGAATTGGAAGGTCAAGTGTATATACGCACGTGCGGCTGCGTACGTGGCTCATCATAAGTACTCGTGCACTCCAAATATATTCCTCTTTGACTGGACAAAGGGAGGGAAGGGAGAAAAGGGGATTGGATGGGAGGGAGAGTCACACATGGCCACGAGAGAGGGGCCAGTGGAAGAGGATTGGGGTGGCTGGAGTATGGTAGCATGGTGTATGCTCCACCCACCAGCCCACACAGGCTAGAGTCGGTGTTACTATAGTCAATCCCACTAGTTCTAGCCGAGGCCTTTCCAGTGATACCATTGCCATGGCTGTATATAGCCCATGTAGTTTTTTGTAGCCCATGCTCGATCAAGGCCCATCAGCTGCTTTGCACAGGATAACTCGTGCATCAATCAACACCAATCAGTCTTTAGGGGTTAATTAGTAACACTCAAAAGCAATTGCTCACCTGCCTGCCTCCATCTGGTGTGGTGCAAGATGGTTGAAGTGGGAAGACAGCAGCATGCCCAAATTTACCATCCCGTGGGTACAAATCTAAGAAAAAGTATCCCAGATGCTCTTTTGTTTTTGCATCATTCACACGGTACTGCAAAAAAACAAAAATAAGTTAGAGAGCTTAAAAAAAGAAAGAAAGAGAGAGAAAGAATCATAGTTGAAATAAAATTTATGCAATAATGCCAATGTAGTGTAATGTAATAATGTAATGTAGTTTAACAAAGAGAGTGGAGAGATATATGTACACATGCACACTAAAGATTAGGTCAAAATCAGGGGTTGCCATAAAATGGACCTTGTGCAGTTTATTCAATTTATATATTCTTTAGTCTAGCATGGGTGACACTCACACATTTATCAAAATTTATCCTCAAATTATTTCAGTCCTATGATACTTATTACTTAAATATACAGTCAAGAAAATTAATGAAAGTGCAAAATTAAATACCGAAGTTAACTGAACATAACAGGAAAACATAAATCCACAAGAAACATAGATCTACACTGTACATGTCAGAGTAGAGAAACATACCAATAAAACATCTGGATGCCAAGTGTCAGCATCTGGCTGCTGAGTAAACTTTAGTCCAAGTAGTGTTTGGTAAATGTCCAAGAGTCCTTCGGTTACCTTCTCCAGGGGAAAGTACTGGCGAACCTGGGAAAATAATTATTCAGGTTGGTATTTGATTTCATTCTTAGCGATTTTGATGACACATAAAGGTAAATATGAATGCAGCTAAGAATTCCTTATACCTATATAGCAACTCATTTCTGTATATAAGAAAAGGAGAGCATTGTGTTTTATTTTATGTTCTACCATGAGATTGTATCCCACTTAATGCAGGTCATGCCCTATTATCACAATCTGGAAATCACTATTATATAATAATTAACTTATTTTAAAGATGTAACTGAATTTATTCACAAATTCCTAATTGCTTTATAAAACATCCACTTTACATATTTAACCATGGGTCAAAATCTGGACCTTGGAGCAGGTTGAAAATTTGTAGTGACTAACATCAATACCATTGTTGTTTTAAAATGTCTCACCTCATTCTGGTCAACTGCATATAATTTCTCCTCAACTTGGTTCATATAGTAACGAAAGTCCCAGAAGTCAAGCTTCCCAGAGTGTTCATAATTGAACTTGTCACACTGAAAGTAAATAGGAAAAGTAACTCCACCTGCAAAATGCCTGGCATAAAATAAAAAGCAGATATACAGGCATACACTGTTCCTCATTATCAAATGATTCATAATCCATTGCTTCACATAACTAATATGGCATTTGACTGAGAGTCCCTTCACAAGGGACAAATAAATTTTGTGGATATTACCAATTCCTATTCCCTTCTCAATCTTACTAATGTAATATATGAACATCATCATCATCAATACCCCATTTCCCTTTCTTCAAAGGGTAGAATAGCCTGAATAGGGAAGCAGAAGTACACAGTACCCAATGATATGGGTCACACATACAATCACTCTCCCTTTCAAGCCACGAAAATTCTCAGCTTCCCCCCACAAGTTCTTGCATCCAAACTATGAGCATAATTACTGTACCTGTATATGCATTCCTGACCATGAATTTTAACCTAATTGTTTTTGACCTAACCTTATGTTACTGTATGAAAACAAATGTGAAAATCATATTTTATCAATTGAAAAGTAAAATTGCAGAATATAAGGAAATGTTTTAATTGAATACCAAGACAAATTATATTCTTTTAACTGCATGGTGGATGTAAAACTATTAAAAACTTATAATTATCACACCTCTTCTTTTTTAAGGTTGAGCATGTCTACCCTCTCCTTCTGCCAGAGTGGTTGTAACTTGGCAGTCAGCCCTGTGAGAAATTGTGAAACGTTTCCTGGATTCTGAGCCATGCGCTCTTCCAGCACATATGCAGCATGATTTGGATATCCCAGCAACCCGGCTTGTTTTTGACGCAGGGATATGAGTTCTTCAAGGATAGGAGTGTTTTCTTCCATGCACCTGAAGCAAATTATTTATCATCAGCTCTCATTTACTCACAATTAAGCAAAATACAATAGTTTTTTTTTTTTTTCAAGAATAAATATATATCATCATGATCAATATTCCATTTCCTTTTTTTCAAGAACTTCATCTTCTTTTTGTAGCAAGTTCAAATACCGAGAAGTTATACAGTAGAGCCTCGATTATCCGGCGTCCATGGGGATTTTAAAAGTCCGGAATATCGATTTTTCTGGATAGTTGAATAACACCGGTTTTCTATTGTCGTGCACCATACATAAGTATAGAAGTATGAAGCTAATGTACTGTGACTTGCACACACAGTAATAATATAACAAACATAATATTAATGCAGTTTATATAGCCTACGATGTACAATAATTGAAAATTGTAATGTGTATGCACCATTGGCTCGTCGATGCTTCAGTCGGATGCAATAATCCACGTCCCAACACACCCAAACACACCCATAAGCCACTCAACCTCTACTGTATAGCCTAATGTACTGTATCTTACTGCAAATAAACTTCTGTTGATATGAATGATAAACTTAGATTTAATGAACTGTAAAACCTCACTGAGACTCATCACAACACCCTTCAAACCATACAGAACAGAGCCCTAAAGACAATCACAGGCTGCACAGCTACCACACCTACAGACCACCTACACTATGAAACCAAAATCCTCAAAATCAAGGATCACCTTGACATGAGAGGCACACAAACACTTGCTGCAGCCTCCACAAACCCACACCATCCACTACACTACATGGCACAACACCCACACATGCCAAGGAACATCAAAACAACACCCAGTACACGATACCATACACAAATACTATCATCTCTTACACCCTGCCCACCCCAAACCAATCTCCAGAAACACATCCATACTCAAATCACTCATCAATCCATCCAAACACTCAAAAACAACACTCAGCTGCATGCACGACCTCCTGACATCCACCCATCCGAATCTTCCCTTCCCCGTGAGGACAGAGTCCACCTGGCCAGGTTGCGGTGTGGCCATCACCCGGCCCTTCTGACATATCAGAAGAGGCTGGATGGAGCCATTGCGGATGCCTGTCCAGGATGCAACACAGCACCCCATTCTATTAAACACATTATTGAAGACTGCAATGCACACAACCACACTCACCAACAACACAACATACACTCTCTGAGGGCACTGTGGGAAAGCCCGGTTCAGGCCATGACCTTCCTCAGGAGCTCGGGGCTGCTCGGCCAGACAGCTTGAGGAACTTCAACAACAACAACAACAACAACTTAAATGTTAACCACTGCTTAAATTGTTGTATCCTTCAACTAATGTTACGTTCAGTAGATTATTTTCTTTTCTTTTCTTCTACTGTACTTTTATACTGCTTTATGTATTATACATGATCACTCATCATCATCACATTATCCACATCAGATTCAGATTCAGTGGGGGGACTAGGTGTGGGCACCCTTTTCTAGTCTATTACAGATGTTTATTTTCTGTTTCACTGTCAATACCACTCTCTTACGCTTGGGTTTACTCTTATTGGCAAGAGAAACAGGAGCCATGGCTATTAGGTATTCCACCCAATATTCGGATAAATCGATATAAATTAGTGTGTAGAAGCGTGGACACTGTTTAGGGTTCAAAACAAAGGCTGTAACTAGCAAATGTGGAGCGGAGCGGGAATTAAATTAATCGGGCATGATGGTTGTGTGGTAAATTTGATATTCCGGTTAGGTCCCAACCTCATTGGTTACGATGGTCTCAGACGATGGTCTGAGAATGCAAGGCGAGGAATTTGTAAAGAAGGTGTATGGGAGTGAAGTTGTGGGACCTGGTGTGAGAGGCAGACTGCCGGTTAGATGGCAGAACAGAGGGGAAGAGTATGTAAAGGAGAGAAACATGAGGGGCAGAGTAGAGCTTGACCAAGTAAGGAGGGAGTGTTGGAACAGGGAGAACTGGAGACACTTCTGCCGAGGCCACCCTCTTGGGGGAGTTCCCGGAGGGAACGAGGCATCAGATAGATAGGTTAGGTCTGGATTTTCCTAGGTTGATTGATATAGAATTTTTCTTTAAATTGTCCAGTTCGTCAATTCTGGTTTATTGGCTCCCTGATAATCGATGCTCTACTGTAGTCCTTGTAGCTTCACACAAAGTGTACTACTCAGACATCCTTTATATATGTACACCAAGTGAAGCAATCATACTAGATCTAAACAGTATAAGAACCTGTGACCTTGTTATTCAAATAAACTCACTTGGATTGGCTGGCTGTGACCATGAGGCGGCGAGTGTTTGGCACCCGGCATTTTTTAGTGATGGGGAAGAGGTGGGGATACTTCAACGTCACCTCCAGCTTCCCTCCGTCACCCTGCAATCAAGTACGTCATTCATCCCATTCTATCTTGGCTTTGGTGACATAAAACCTATGTCATGTCCAGAAAAGGGCAATTACTAAAAATAACTGAACATATATAAAAAAAATATAGATACAGTAGAGTAAATCCTTGATATAACTAATCAACTGGGGGGAAGGGGCTGATGTTATATCCAAAAGTTTGTCTCAAAGATGGTCGGCATTTTTGTCTCCTATAGCGAACCAAGTTCTCTATACTGTATAAGGGGTCTTTCTGTCACTTGTTCAGGGGATCAGAGGTACAGAGGAATGTACACTCTTTCATGTGTAATTTGTCAGCACAGATGCACTTAATAGCAGAAAGCGTGATCACAAAACTGAACAATCAATGGGAATTTTAACTGGTTAAGCAGCGGCCCATTTCCCAAACTTTTAATCACTACATGTACATAAGTATGATTTTCAACCAATTACTGTACTCCAACATGAAATAACTGAATCTTTAATTAATAAAACAAAATCTCAGTGTATTTGTAGAGAAACAAACAAGATATTTACCTGAGTAAGTTCATTAACGAAGTCATCAGGCATGCCAGCCAGCTCCTCTCGAGTGAAATAAAGCTTAGTGTTGTCTTCATTCAAGTTACGCTGAAACTTGATGCTAAGCTCGGACATGGTTTTCTTGATTTTCTTGATTTCTGCTCTTACTTCTGCAGAAAGATGTAAACCTGCAGGGAGAATAATTGTGCATCTATGAATTTTTTTTGAGAGAGAATCTCTTAATCAGAACATGAAAGGTCAAAAGAGTTCACCATCTAACATAAATGAATTAACCGAGTCAAGAGAAATGGGGACACGACAAGAATGATACATATTACTTCACAGACTGTGCTAGCATCTCATGGCTCTTTTCAGGGCAATACAGCACAAGTAACATCATACTGTAGCTGATTAAAATACGAAGAAGGTTTCAAGGGTTGGGGGTTTGACATTAAACCTAAATAAGGCAAGGCTGCTAAACAGCTGGCATGCCTCCTTAATCCCTATTAACCCTTAAACCGCGGGTGACAACATAAGTCGACACCACCAACAAGTGTGGGTAACCTGGTGTGACAACATAAGTCAACTGCAGTTTTCATATTTGCACACCCCCTGACATACACCTTGGTCTCATATAGAACGTCTTCACATAGAACGTTTCTTGTATAGAAAGAGCAACCAAAATATTAGCTTAAAATTATTTTACAAAATGATTGCATCCGTATGGAACGGGTGGCGAAAATAAGTGAAGCAAATCTGAGGAGTTCTTATACAAAACGAGCTAAATCATAATGAACGTGCCAGGAAATTATCTCACTGGCGTCTGCGCAGTGTGGGTGAGTGTGTTCCCACCACTTCTCCCACTCCTTCCCCCTACCCTCAGTCTCCATTCACCCTAGCCTGCATTGTGTGCGACTCGCTCGTTTTTAGTGATTACGAGTTAACCACCAGCTTCAACGCTCAGTCATGCCAGGTCGTGCATTTACAAAACGGAAGGCCATATCCTTCGATATAAAGAAGGAAGTTATTTCTCGGAAAGAGAAAGGAGAAGGAAACACCAGCGTATGGTTAATAAAAAGAAAACAAACGATGATCAAGCGCTATCTCCCCCCTACCACCTCCACCACCACGGATGCCGCCGACTCATCTCAGTCACATGAGCCACCTGCGAAAACCTTAATACGAATTGTAATATGCATTTTACATACATCCCTGTAGGATTAAGGCAAGAAAAACCTTAAAAAGTATTTTATGTTAATTTCAGGGACAATTTTGGTGATTGATCGACCAATTGTAATTTTCCCCATAGGTTAGGTGTATCACATAGAACGACGTCTTCTATCGACCTATAGGACATTCTATAAGAGACCGAGGTGTACTTGATTAGGCTAACAACAGAGGGAGTGTGTGATTAGGAGATCCCCACGAGTCACACCAGCCTAATCCAGCCACTGGCAGCCAGTGTAGAAATAGCTCTCATTGTGTGAGGATGTATTTTCAGTGCTACGCTTTTGTACTAATTACCATATATGGAAGGTATTTCTTGATTTACGCGAGGGATATGTTCCTGAAGGGATCATGTAGTGTAAAAATCGCGTAAAGTACTCAACATGATTTACTGAACTGAACTGTACATGTAATTCCTTTGGCACAAATCAAAAGAGATAGGTTCTGGGACATAGAAACAAATCTCTATTACAATAAATATGTTTATTAAAGGCTAGCAAACACTCTACCATAATATTGTTACACAAACTGCCTCCCGACTCCCAACCAGTCTCTATATCTCCGCCTCTGACTCCACCTTTCGTTCAGAGTCGGTGTCGGGTGTGTGCACATCTGGGTCTGTTTCCGTGTTCGCTTCATGTGACTCACTTCTCATATGGAAAAATGACAGGATTGATTGTTGCTTTTTCTTTTTCCGTTTTTCTTTCAACATGAGTTGGTAGCACGCCATTTTATTCATAACTTCTCGGGAAACTGTTGAACTTCTTTCGATATTAGGGTCATTTTCTTCTATTATCGTCATTGCTTGACGGATCAGCTCCAAGCACTCGGATAAGTTTGTAGCGGTAAGGGTACGTAGTGGTTGCTCATGCGGTGCATATAATGCTGCAGCTCCATCTGCCTCCTTCAGCTGCTCCACACGTTCTCTTTCAATGTCTAGCAGTTCTTCATTTGAAAGTTCCTCTAGGCGAGATTGCAGCAACTCGTCAATATCTTCTTCCCCCACTTCACTGAACCTCAGCTGCTGTGCAAGACGAAGACTCTTACTGTTAGCTTTGGCCAGATTTTCATTAACGCTGAAGCATTTGAAGTCGTGAACAAACTGAGGGCACAGCTTCTTCCAGTACAGCCCAGTCTCATCTAGGTTGAACACTTGTTTGAAGGAATATTTGCCCTCTTCTATTATACCTTTTAGCACAGCAGGGTATTCTTCTGCAGCTTCAGTATCTGCAGATGCTGCCTTTCCCACCATCTTCAGATTATGGAAGCCAAAATATCTACGAAAGTTAGTAAACCAACCAGAACTTGCAGTAAACCATTTCTTTTCTTCCACTTTCAGATTGTCGTAAATAGACTTAGCTTTTGCATGAATCAACTTGTAGCTGACGGGCACATTAGTCTTGTTCTGGTGATCTATCCAAGTAGCTAACATCTTCTCCATGAGTTGCATTTCCACGGGACGAGAATAAGAAGATTTTGAACCAGTGAGTGGAGTTCCTGCTTTTGAGCTGGCACGTATCTTCTCAGCGTTACTCCACATCATCCTGATGGTGCTCTCGCTCAGTTTTAGTGTGTCCACGATGCCTGAAGTTTTCTGGCCTTTGTTAATTCTCTCTAGGACTTGTAGCTTTTGCTCCAGGGTCAAGGTTTTCCTAGACTTCTTCGATGCACTGACACCAGCTACACAAGTTGAAGGGCGCTTGGAAGCCATGGTAAAATTCAATGTAAAGCAAAACTTGCAACGAGGTAAATAAGCAAAGAGAGCAGGAGATAGCTGTTCACAACACCAAGACGTAGGTAACAATAAACGTGTGGGTCGGCGACAGGACACCTGGGGAACACCAACTGACAAAGGTGAATCCTGGCGGCCGCATCACTAACTTAAAAGCCGCGGAATTTGAAAAAGTTACTGCTTTATTTACCTCGCCTTAATCCAAAACCGCGTAAATTGAGCTCGCGCAAATCAAGAAATACCTGTACGTAAAAACGACAGTGACATTATATTTCATGTAGTTGTATTGAAAAATGTGATTTTGACACATTTTTTTATGAAATCAGAGCATGAAAACGTCCTTAGAATTGTCAAGAGTGTGTAAAAGTGTGCTTTGAGTTGTGGTCATTCTGAACTGGCTATCCATCCTACAGATGTCCATTTAATCTTCACAAGTACAGTTGCCCAATGTTCCACCTGGGCCACCCCGCTGCCAAAGGTGAGTAACGTTGCTGGCAACAGTGTATATGTTTATTCGTGTGGACATGCTCGACGAAAGTACGGATCATCAACACTCTTCTTCTGTAGTCAACCTCAGCTACAGCTTGAGTTCATCCGATAAATGGTGGGGGTTATAACTTGACATTATAAATGCTATAAATTACATTATTCATATTTAGCATATAAATGTACAGTAGATACCGGTGTCTGACTGCTCTTTTAATATTTTGCCTGTCTTAGACCGTCTCTGTTAAACCTAACGAAATAACATTCTTTATTAAAGACATGTTTAAATAAGGCAAGTCATTAATCAGTACAACACTTGATTATGGAAAGTCATGAATCTTAAGAGAATTAGATTATGAATTTCAAATTCATTATAGTATAACTCGTCGGACGGATATAAATTCAAACTAATTTAAAAAAAATAGGACATGGAGATATTGGAGGTCGAAAATGGTTAAACATGACAGAGCGCAGACTCTTCATTATTTTTTTTATTTTTCAGCTGACGGCCTCGTATCGTAAATGTGGCAACTACGCAATTGTGTTGACTGTTCTAAATGTTCCAAGTCTCACAAATTCTCACAATTGCTGGTCTACACAAATTTTCTGTGCGACCATATTGATGTAGGTGGCTAAGTCAATGGGAGAGTCATTTTACTCCAGAAACATTTATCTCCTCACCACCTAGACACAAATTAACAAGTCCAGTGTAGAAACCTTCAACCATACTGACCACTTCATGTTTCATTGCGGTTATCGCTTTATTTAATGACTTTTACCCTCGTAAACTAATTTTAAAATTCTGTAATAAACTCAAAATACTTTAATTCTGTTATTCAGATGGTCATTGACAGAGACAGTTCATATTTCCAAAGTTGTCAAGCCGCACCCAACTCCATATTACCCTGCCATCGATGGGATGAACTCAGGCTGTATTTGAGGTTCACTTCGGAAGAAAAGTGTTGATTCGAACTTTTGCAGATCATGAACACACGAACAAACATAAACACTGTTGCCATCACAGTTACCCACCTCTGGCAGCGGGGTGGCCCAGGTGGAATGTTGGGCAACTGTACATCAGAAGACAGATATATCATGTATAGGTTTGTACTTCATTATCATGTATCATTTATTCATATATGGTAAGTGGTTTACAACCTATTAGCTATCAAACGTATTGTTTACATTTTGGGCATGAGGCAGGAAAGAGGCCTAGGCTAGAGAGGTGGCGCAATCCAGAACGCCCTCGGTTAGAGGGTTAATGACAATATTTTCTTTCAAGTCATTATGATCAAATGAAGGGTTTAAGAGTTCAGATATCTGCAACCATTAAGGGAAATTTTACCAGAGCTGTTCAGTTAGTCATACATTCCCTGGCTCTGGGATAAACGTGACAATGGCATTCATACAGAAGGCAAATAAACCTTTTGGTAAAACTCTTACCATTCCGTTTGCCGTGAAGAATAAGCTTATCCACCAGCCTCTTCTGCTCATCAGTCAGTCCACCCAGACCCACTGTGTCTCGAAACGCTACCACACGATCAAATATCTCCTTACGCATGCTGCAGCAGGAATTATATTAAAAAAGACATCTCTCATAGTTGTCATGGTCCACTTCAATCAAGGTACAGCATTAAATTACAGCAGATACATAATGGTTATAGTAACAAAGATATAACCACACAAATAATGGTTATAAGGTAAGATATAAGACAAATACAATATTTATGATATATAACACAAGGTATTGCATGGACCAGAAATGTTATGTATCACATAGTTAAAATACAATGCCATGAAAACAATTACTTTATCTTATTCTGAATTTTTAAAACACTAAGGTACACTGCATATATACCTTACTGTATTCACATTCACTCAAATGGCTCCTTGTTTTATCATGGAACCTTCCATTTATTCACAACTTTTCTACATCAACTGGCAAGTTTTTATTGGAGATGGTTTGTGTAACAGTAATGTGTAGAGTTAACAAGGTTATATATACTTGAGTTGATACATTGTGGATATAAGTGCTAGTTACTTCAGCCATACAAACCTTCATGATAATCTTTTTGAAATATATATTTGCAAATACTATCCTCTTATTCCTTTCACATAAATTTAAGCTTCTCACTAACCTCATTTCAACATCAAACTCCTCCAGTTTTTGTTCAGCTTTACTGGAAGCGTCCCTCACCACCTTGTCTGTGGCAGCATGTTGGGGAAAGTCCAATGGTGATCCCATGGTGGAACGCTCTGCCATCAGGTCTGCCAGTTGCTGTAAGCGTCAATAAATAAACAGTACAGTAGTCCCTTACTATAATTAAATTTAGCACACATACCCTATCAATACAGGCTCAATAAATTACTTAGTCTAAATGATAAGAAATTACATAAGCCTGGGAAAACATCTGATGGTTTTCAATGCGAGACTGAGTGTAAAATGAAGTGGTGGATTTATCCATTATATAATTAATTAACCTAGAAGCTTAATTAAATTATCTACAGTAGAGTACAGAACTGTTACTTCACCACTATCATTAATAGCTTTCTCTCAATCATGTAACTGAACAGCTTGGAAGGACTTTTAATTTTTGAATGAATTAAAAACAATTTGGCTACAGCCTAATGGTCTTAGAAATCTAAACAAATACTGAGTAATACAATACATATTTATTATAAGTCACTGGCCAATAAGGTTAGCACTATTTACACAACTCACCTTAATAACATTTTCATAAGAGACATGGTCCAGGGGCAATGAACCAACTGTGTCATAGACTGCTCTTTGTTTGCTAATAAGGACATCAGTTTCCTTTTCAATGTATTCTGGATTTATTTTGCGAAAGTCATATAATCCATTTATTCCCTGAGGTACTGGCATGATGCTGTTGGTCTGCAGGAAAAAATAAAGTTGTATCTTAGTTACAGGTACAGGCCACACCAGTTCAAGTCCAACACCTATCAATTTAAGGAACCCTGTGATGTAGTCAGAAACTGGAGATAAACGAGTCCTTCAAATATTGCCACGAAACACCACCGATATGGAAGGAGTTTGTTTCGTGGCATAGTCAGGAGGAATCAGAAGACTCCAATTTTAATACACAATCACAGGGCCTTTAAAATACATTTCCCTACCATCTTCTCTGAATAGGTTACCTTTAGTTTTGTAATGGTGTAGAGTTGGCATTCATTCCTAACTGAAAAACACTTTAGCTTATCTCCAGTAAACAGACAATTTCAAGGTAGGACTGTACATGTAGGATGTTCCAAACAGCCCAAAGTTTTTCAAATTTCTAGACACCTAGCTGTGTGTTTTAACATTTGACAACATTAATCAAAGTTACCTCTCACTGCAACTGTACCTAATTAATTTTTTTTTTTTTTTTTTTTTTTGTAGGCAAAATGGAGCCTCCTTAGTGATCCCTTAGCAACACAGGTATATTCATATTAATGGTACACTCATATAACATATTTATTGGCCAATTCTCTAGAATTTAATGTGTCCATGTACAGTACTCCCTCGTTATCGACGGGGGTTACGTTCTTAAGATGGCCGTCGATAACAAAACCGTTGATACCACAATACGGTATGTTAAATAAATGTACAGTGCTCCCCCCAAGTAGGCGGTCCTTAACTAGACGATTTTCAAGAAGAGTGGAAGTGATTTTAAGAGAAAATCACCAAAATTAATGCATACAAACAACGAAATGTGTGTTCACGAATAAAAATTCAATGAGTTTTGGTGATAACTAAACTTACCACCCCACTATCACCCTCACACTCGGTTGATACACTCGTGATAAGCCTAACCCCTTTTATAGTGAACAACTTTTCACTCTCCCGATCCCTCGTTACACTCGTAATAAGCCAACCCCTTTATAATGAATAACTTTCACCCTCCCGCTCCCTCGTTACACTCCCAATAAGCCTAACACGTTTTTAGTGAACAACTTTTCACCCTCACCCTCGCGATAATCCTAACCCAATTATAGTGAATAACTTCTCAAAACGGGCATTTTTCATACTTTTAGCACATATCCCGGTACAGGCATTTGATATGGTGAAAAGTGCAAGTGATTGTAAGAGAAAGTGACAAAGAATAATGAATATAAACTAAGGAAATGTGGTTGTATGAGTAGAAATTGATGGATTATTGGTGATAACTGAACTTGTCAACCATCATCCTCACTCTTCACTCACTACACTCGCAGTTTTAGGCCTACCATTTTAGAATGAACAACTATTCAAAACATACATTTTCCATACTTTTGGCTAAAGTTTAGAATAATTTTTAGTCACAAGAGAGTTTGGTAGAGTAAATCCGTCGATAATAAAACCATCGATAACGAGGGAGCACTGTATATTCATGTCCATCACTTCTGTACATACGTACACATACTATACTATACCAGTAGGTCCTCATATAATACACAATGTCATTGAGCAAGCAGGCAGTTACTTATGGGCCACCCTATACAGTACCGAGGATTAGGGTTTCATTTACATTTTTAATTCTGTATGCCATAATACAAAGTGGAAATTAATTTCATGATATCTCCTATTTAAAACACCAGAGACTGTCATTTAGAAAATAGAGTAATTATATAGTTAGCCTCAGAACGGCCTATCATATTAACTGTACAGGGTAAGCGTAACAAAACGAACAATATTGTACAGATACAGCTTTAAACTGCTCAATCTATACCATAAATGGCAAACGGTCTCTGTTTGTCCTCTTATAACTCGAAAACGGTTACACCTACATCCAAAACCCATATATATTCTGAATCACCTTCACCAGGCGCAGGTTTTGGTATGACGTAACATGACGTAACTCAACGCAAAAATTATGTCATCTACTATAAATCCGTTAAAAAAAAAACGGTTACACTCCCAAAACTATATATTCTGAATCAGCACTACAGGCAAAGGTTTTTATGATATAACATGACGTAACTTGTTGTAACAATTAAATTAAAATGTCAAATATTCTATTTATCGGTTAAAACCATAAAGAAGAGCTCCAACGGAAATTTTCCGTTCGAGCTGCTAAAATCGCCCGCCAAATGTACCGCTCGAACAGAAGTGGGAAGTATTTTTTCCGTTCAAGCCACTAAAAACGCACGCCAAATGTACAGCTCAAACGAAAATTTTCCGTTCGAGCTGAAGAGTCTCTTGCCTTCAAGCTGAAAAGACGTATGTACTGTTCACTCGTAATCCAAAATATTTATCCAGGCTTGCTTCCAATAGCCTGATCGATTATTAAACGAGCTCATGCAAATATGAAACAGGATAAGTGTTGTAATTGGTTCACCAGTATGTCAAATGATTCGAATCTTCAACAAGCCCTGGATACAAATTTTGGATTGCGAGTGTACTATATCGTCTTTATATATGTACAGCCATGGCTGATAGTGCTGGACCAGGGTCCAAGGAGTGTTGGAGAGCAACTAGACAGAGTTCGAACAAGTAAATTTTCCAAAGCATTCTCAACGTTGAGAGAGGTTTAGAAGACTCACTTTTTCGAACTCTGTTCAGTTGCTCTCCAACACTCCTTGGACCCTGGTGACTGGTCCACCACTATCACTCACGGCTGTACGTATGGCAACTGGCAAGCGGCCTGAGATCGCGGAATATTTTTAACTAATGCAACAAGACTGAAATGCTTTCACATATTATAAAGTTAATATTGACTATTTCTAAACTTAGTGATATTTATATAACTCAAATGGACAATATTCTGAGTTCATATTATTTCTCTAGTCTGGACCAAGTTTGATTTCCTTCCCTAAGTTATGTGTGCCCAGGTTAGGTCCAATGAGCTTGTCCCAGTCCAGATTAGGTTAGGTTACATAAAGAACTTTAAAACCTATAAATATCAAGTAACTGATATTATACATTATTTACTTATTTAAACCCTCAAACTAGCCTCTTGGGGGGAAGCACACATTGTCAAAACACACTGTAAGTTACCACTTAACGTTATATTTCATCGTAAAGAAATAGGGAATGATGAATTGTAAAAAAAAAAAGGTGGGGAAAATAGTTTATCATTTCTGTGGCCCTTATTAATCTTTACCGAAAAAATTTACTTTGTCATGAAAAAATAATGTACTTTTGTGTGTAAATAATAAAACTGGCGCCGACTGTACAGTTATGTTAAATAATGTTATAGTACCGTACTGGTATGACAGTTCAACAAAATTCACACTGTTTTCTGTATCTGTAACGTTAGAGGCGAAAAAACTTCCCAAAATAATGGAACATACAAATCCCACTGGAAATATAACCATCGTACCGTTACCACACCATCGTACAACACCATGAATGTTCTTGAATACGGGTTCACTTACGCTAAAATATTTCCTGTTTGTAAAGGTATGAGTTGTTAAGGTGGTGACAAGGTGTGTACTGATGGGAAACACACCAAATGGCCTCTGATATACTGCCCTAATAATAGATAAGACAGTCACTCTATGAAAGGCACAATTCACCGCCGCACTCATGGGTACCAACCAACGGCAACAACACCATCATATCTCAACCCTTCATGGTGGTACTGGCTGCGGCTTCCACCATTAATTTATCAACGTTACAGTAGGCTATGTCTTTATTAAATAAGCGGTTATTTTTCCATTGCTTCCATAATCATTATTGAATGTTCATTGTTAACATATAAATGTTCAAATAGGAAATATTATTCCTCATATGGAAACTATAAAGCTAAAGTCAAAGTTACTGATAGAAATTATTGTACAAAACAAATGAACATTTTGATGCGTCTCCGTACAAAGTCTCAACTTCATAATTTACTAAAATCGTCTCTTATCTCTGGGAAAATAACAAGTGATGACAAAAGGTCGCCTATAATTTCAGCGCAAGCATACTCTCCAGTATGTACACCATTAATCATTCAAACTTCATAATTAATGATGTAAAGTTGTAAACTCCTCACTCCCTTCCAACATGCAGGGAACACAACACAACACAAGTACCTTACAGTGGTGCTTCAGTGTAGCTAACCATCTGCTTGGCGCTTGCAGTTGCACTGTGATGGGTTCGAATCCTGGCTGGCAGCCGGCAGGACAGAGGCTGTTGTTGACTTGTTGTCAGTAGATTCAGCTCGCCATCCACCCTTATCGAATTGTTTTGGTGAAATGGGTATCTATGGTAACACTATTGAGACTCTGAGAGGTAACTGGTAACCCGTTACCCAGATGAAGCACTGGCAGCATATTCCTGGATGGGGCATGGGATATTATGGGAGGAAATAAGTTTGCTCTAAAATAGGAAGGCTTTTTCCCCAGCTTTATTTTATTTTTATTTTTTTTGTGTGTGGGCAGAGGGGGAATACCACTGGTAACAGAGGGGAGATACCACTTCCCACCTGGTTACGTGCAATGACAATTTGAAATGAGAATAAAAGCAGACCGTCTTCCTGTCCTAGGTATAATATAAAAATAAAAGTATCCGCCTCATTTTTCAAGGTTTTACTGGGGATTTGCCTATCCATCCCAAAGGGACTATTCACTCCTACTCCCAGAGAAGGTCCACAGGAGCCAGATGACATCTGCACCATTGACCCATGGTATGCTGTGGTTGGAGCGGAAAGAAAAAAAGTTAAAATAAATGAGGGGCTGGCCCTATATGTCCTGGCAACAGAAGCAAATCCCAGATAGACGAGACCAGAGATCATAGGACCAGCCTGGGAGATTGGAGGAAAAACTTTTGAATCCGCAGCGGCGCAGCCAGTGCTGTGAGTTCAGAGGTCCATATTACATGAGCTACAGGTGGGGACACACCTTCAATGAGACTAATTCTGAATAGACTAAAAAAGAGGAAGAAGATTGCTGCATGTTATGGGAAACTTATTAAGCGAGTTGATATTGCAGGTGAAAAATTGACGAAAAAATGACTCGTGTGACCGCGCCTTTAAGCACCCCTGTGTAGCCTACAGTTGCCCTGCAGTTGCATACTAGCAGTCAAGAAAAGAAAGCGCGAGATAAAGCCTCAGGTTGCAGTTATCCTCAAGTGGACAATAATATTGTTCATGTGGGTTAATCTCGTAAGTTCCACTATGAAGCAGAAGTAACCACTGTTACCCAGACAGCAGCCTTGTTGGAGATGTCTCACTGCCAAAGAAGCCACCCACTGAACGATTCCACACACCTCCGCTAAAAAGTGACTAATTCCTACAACACCATTTGTTCTAGCCTTGTGGGATATGACTGGAATTTACAGTCAACAAAGTCAACCCCACTGGGCAGCTGAGTATAACATGGTTCTCTAGAGTCTAGACCCAAGAATACCTTCATCTCAACACAGTACTCTCGTGATACATAATTTCTGACCAGGGAGTATTAGACGTAGTGGTGGCAAAGTAATGGCCAGGCACAGGCCATACTCTTAATATGTATATTAAGGTATAGATCTGGAAATGCATAAAATTTTCCACATGTCTTAACCATTAAAGTAGTCACTAATATATTTTTTAATATGAAATTCAAGTAATGACGGAATAGGACGTAAAGCTTATAAGGTCTCTTGGTCAGAAATTATGTATCACGAGTGTACAGTACATTACACCTGAGGGGGTTTAGTATGGAATGGTAATGATACAGCTGGTGATGTTTACAGGAAACAGCAAGAAATACAACCAGCAACAAAGGTCTGGGAGAGACGTCATAACACATGCAATTATTACTCTAGTCTACAGATCCCTCGGTGATCGTACCTCCTGTCTACCCCTACTACCTTCAAGTCCTTGTTCACGACAATATTGTATTGTACACTCGAGCTAGTTAAGCTGTAAGGTGCAACATACAATAAATACTGTATTAACAACTATAAACTATTTTCTGGTTCTTGATACAGGTTCTGAGTACCGGTAACAAAATTCTTTATACTTAATGTCAATGTGGTAAGAATGTAAATAGTAAGTGTAGAAATCTCTCTCATGGATGCTTGTCTAAACATGCAGAGAACCCCCTCTGTCAGGTGGGTATATACTGTAGATGTCACCATCCAGTCTCCTTGTAGCAGTGAAAGAAATGGCCTCTCAGCTGTGAGCTTGCCATTTCAAGTTGCTATTCAAGACATAAACAGAATTGATGAATGTCATGACATTTAATAACAACCAAGCTAGGGGTATCGCTGTATCAATTTTCACATTTAATTGACCACATTATTTGAAATACAGGTGGTTTACAGTATTCAAAATTTAGGCAGGGAATAATAACATGGGATTTCCAACAAAGTTCTCCAGTAGTGTCATGGGTCATTTCCCCACCAGATAAGACTCATGTAACTTAACACCATAGAAGGAAGGTAAGGTATGATACATTAATACACAACTTTTTATAGAAAGAATTTACTGATATAAATAACATTCTTTTTGCACAATATCTGGACACGTAGAAACATACAAAACGTAAAAATATACATCATAAATCTATGTCAGCTATACATCTGGACAGTAAATCGAAGAAAACGGACTGACACAGGAAAACAATATGAAAATCTTTAACATTTTCAGACCATGAAAAAATAGACTAGACACCAAATGAACATTGCAAGGAAACAAAATATTTCCTTACCCAAAACTATATATATTTCAAGTGTCAAACAATAAGGAATGGACTATGAAAAAAAAGGAAAAAAAAAAAACTTTGGTAAATACAGCTGAGGTATGGATGAGGGAATAGAAGGTGAGTTATATATATACTCTTTAGTATGTAATAAACCCCCTCAAGACCCCTCAGTTCACACTACCCCAGCTTTCCCCCGTCTGTTATCCCCCCTCCCTCCCAACCTACCCAACATAATATACCCTATTCTTTCTGGTATTCCTACCTACCCTCCCTGACATTCAAACATGCCATAGCTCTCATTGACAAATCTGGCACCCTAACATACTTTCCTTGACACCCTAACAAACCCTTCCTGGCATCCCGAGCATACCCTACCTCTCCCTGACACCCCTACATATCTTTTGACACTAACATTCCCTCCCTGGCATTTAATACACACTCAATCTTCTATGTATGTATTCCTAACAAACCCTCCCTGACACTGGACACCCTACATTATAACAAATCCTACCTATTATCCCAAGTATCCAACAAACAATCATTCCCAGACATCCTTTCTTTCACCCTAACAGACCCCACCTTCCTGGCATTCTTAGCTGCTGTCCCTCCCATCCCACCCCAAGACTAGATTACAACATTTAATAATTAGATATACATAGAGGTAGAGAAGAAAAAAAATCCTTTGGAAATGTTGGTTTGACTAGGTAAATATATGTATAAACAAGCATGGAATATAATTAATGTAAAACTGTACAAGCAGACGTGTGTAGTTATGATGCTAATAAATAACAATATCTCTTATTCTCTTTCTCTCTGAGTTAAAAAGAAGGTAGGGCTAGTACCTTTGATATTTCTAGAGCACACAAACACTAGGTCAGTTTCACCAGTATGAGCGGTCTAACTTTGGCTTCAGTCACAGCACCATAGAGCGGGGAGTGGAGGCAGTGTGTGGTCTGGTCGCCTGAGCCTCGCTTTAAATTTTTATTAATTAGGAACCTTTTGCACCTTACACACACATCTGTCTCCAGACTGTTGGAGGCAGTGTGGTGAGGTCAACGAGGCACAGAGCATGGACCACATATCCCGGGTTGTCTCAGAGCAGCAAGCCCTGGGCCACCCCTAGGTATGGGTAGGGGTGGAAGAGGTTGAAGAGGACGGCAAACAGAGTGCACGCCGCGTACACCCCCAGCGCCACCCACCACAACAGCTGCTCGTGGAGTCGTTGCTCGAAGTTTTTTAAGACCACCAGGCCAAGTGTCAGCCCCGCTAACGCCCCGGTCAGGTGCGCCACATACGACACAGGCAGACCCACGGTTTCGTGTGCATACCGGTCATAGATGGCAAAACCGACATCGGCACTTGCTGAAAACACAAGATTTTTTTGTTAGGTTGGAATGGATTGAAGACCTGTACACATGAATAATAATAATATTTCTCCCAATCCCTTAGGTCCCTTACAGCGTTAAAGTTAGGAAATCTAGCTCATGTTGGCCTATGAATAAGGTATAATGAAGGGGTGGGTTACATATGTTATAATTTTGAAATGGTGACAGTAGTGGACATTTTACACTAGTCAGCAGCTATGTGACCCTTCAAAAAATAAATGTAGCACAAATATCAGTAAGTATTTAATATCATTTACTGTAAGTTTGCAACTTTTACAAAAATGAAAAAAGCAAATTGTTTTTAGAGGAAAAAACAAAAAACGGTTAGATAGCTTACCAACAAAAAATACACCGATGAGCCTGAGGATGCCAAACTGCATATTATTATAGTTGATGAGTACATTGGCGAGGTGTGCAGCAAGAAGGGCATACACCCCACCTGAAGCACCAACCAGGTACACGTCCGCATCGAAGACAGATGTGCCTAATGACCCCGCCAGCACCCCAGCCAAGTACACTGTGCCTATCCTCGCAGACCCATGTACCATCTCCAGTGGTAGGCCCACCAGCAGCTGTACCAGAAGGTTAAAGGCTAAGTGCACCCACCTGTGGACAAGAAATTTGCAATTGGTTAGATCAAAACACTAATTAAAGAAGTGGAAATATAAACTGATCCCAACTTTACAGAACTATATCATCATAAATGTAACTATTACTAAAGAATGACACGAGGCTAAAGTTTTTTCCTCTGTAATAAACAAGTGCAAATAATGTTATACATCCTAACACTAAGAAATTTCTATCAACCTCATATCACAATATCTGCTCCAACAACAAGTGAAGGTTTTAAGTTAGTGTTGTTGATACTGACCCTGCATGTAGGAAGGCGTAGAATATAAACCTCCAGACGTGATGCCTTTTGTCTGGTCTGTATATGAAGGGAGAGTCGACTGCCACAGGGCCAGCCACGTTCATCTCCCCTGTGATGATTGTGTAATATGCAAACACGCCAAGCTGAAACAAAAACATACAAATTAATGTCATGGTCCTGCAAAAGTATGAATGAATGAAGTACACATCTTATCAATTTCCATGTTTCACACATCTTGTACAACAAATATAATTAGTACAAGCGATAATTGTAACCTCAATACTAATCATCATAATATTATCCAAGTGTAGTTAAAGTGAAATGCAGTTTAAGTACTGTATACATATTGAAAGAACGAAGAAATCGATATATAGTTAATGAACATGCGAGAACAAAGAAAACTTTAAATAGCCTACAGTATAAAAAAACAGTAATATAAAACAGACAACAGCAAACAGAGATGGAGAGAGAGAGGAAAAACAAAACACACACACCCAACAACTGCGACAGGAAACGGGGCTAGGGCCAAGCAAGACGTTAGGGCCAAGAAGGAAGGGCAGCAGGCGACAGGGCCGTGGGGGAGCGGTCGGCATACTTGTTTGACCCCCGATGGCGCCAACCAACCAGCTGATGTCATGCAGCCAGAGAGAGCACCTTGCCAAACCCGGCGCCACGCCTCCACGCACACAACTTCAACCTATTTTACAACCCATTTCACGTACCCCAATTCACCCAAGTCTTTGCTATATCCGAAGCCACGGTATTAGACAACGTTCAGCATACCCAAAGATATAACCTGGCAGTATTTTCTGGGTCTATACTACAAAACACGTGCCATGGCCAGAAATAAACATGAAAGCAGTTCGAGGCAGGAAGATGCGGGTGAGGACAGATGGGTACTCGCCGTCGACCACACCTTGTCCCTGAACAGCCCTGACCCGACCCCCTGCTGCTGTCACCTAGTCCCTCGTCACTCAGGCGGAAAAACAATAATACAAAACATGGGCGGAAGTTGGAGCGTCGGGGCGTGCGTCGGGGTACATACGGCTGGCACCCACCCCTCTCCTCTGGCACCGTCCCCATAGCACCCACAGTCTCGCCACCAGCCTGCGGTCGCTTGTCTAAACTCTTCTAAAGGCTGGCTTGGCCAAAATGCCAGTCCCCGGATACCAAGACCTTAGCATCATACAAGTGTGCTTTTATTTCTGACAATAGATAGATAGATAGATAGATAGAGAGAGAAGCACAACACTTCTCAAACGACCACCAACCAGGTATATCAACACATCGTCAACACACAGCTAGTAAACTACATAATATACACACGAATGCCATGACTACCAAAACAAACACACGGCATCGCGATACATACCGTAACATACTATACCACAACTTTACCCACACCAGCTATAAATAATCATCACCACACCGGCTATATCACCACCACACGAGCCATAAATAATCATCACCACACGAGCCATATCATCACCACCACACCAGCTATATTATCACCACCACACCAACACCACACTCACGAGAAAGCTAAGCGTACCGAACCATGACACAGGCAGGCATGCATACAATCACAATTTAATCACACAGTAACGCATCACCCGGCGCACATTAGAAATATCAAGGAGAGAAAAACTGAGAAATGTCTTTGTCTGCATTAAACTCTTATAAGAACCCCGTTAGAACTCAACCAAGCCTGGTAAAATAATGAAAAATACCATCTTAAGGTCGTGGTGTAGTGTTATTAGCTGCAGGGTTCGTTATGATGCCGAGAAAATTGTAACCGCAATCAAGAACCAGTCAATAAAATCACCCAATTGTACCGATCATTATGGGTTAATATCAAATGGAAAACATTCAGAAATATAAACAATCTGATCAGGGGGAAGAGGGGGACGAATATTTTTGGAGTTGATGGCTGAGATTTGGCACTGAATGGGGTAAAGAAGATTGGCCATAGGCGTAGTCATGTGGATTTTAGTCAAGCTATAGTCTAACTACGTGTGTACCGTACCGTCGGTATATACAAACAATGCTGTCCTCTCAATCAAATCACACATATTATTCACTTGCGTACACTCGAGCTCGTAAATTCGCGACCACGTACTTAGATGTTTGTCATTTGAGCTGGTAACATTGATTGGGGAGAATTAGAGTAGGTGGAAAATAGTAGAGATACATGATACAATCTTTCGCCTACAATGACACCTTCCACACACAGCGTTACCAGCTCAGATGACGTAAACATCTAGGTACGTGGTCGCGAATTTACGAGCTCAGGTGTACATATAGAAGTCTTGCCCCTTCCCTCTCGTGTTGTTTAAGTTTATAAAATATGATATACTGTTTATACAAATAGACAAAACAGTGACGGTACATCATCACATCAAAAAGGGGTTTGATGCATATAAATATCTCCCTAATAATAAGATCGAAAACACAATTTCCCTCTTACACCAGGAGAGTGAAAAAAGACAAGTCATTGCATTAAAACAAATGGAGTTAAAGAGAGAAAGTCCCAAGCACGACGGACTGTTCACGTATTACCAAGTCATTATCCAGATTATATGGTGTCAGGGAAGTGAGAAACTCTGGCTGGGAGGTGTCACTTGTTACACTCGTGTCGGTGGAAGGTAAATGCCGTGAGCACCACATTCACGGTCGTGACGTCAGATTCACAACAGTTGGGTTGCCTCGCCGCCCGACCCACACATATGCACCCACCCACACTCGCCCTTCATTAGCGTCCTCCGTCTTCAGTTTGGGTCTATCGTAATTGACTGTCTTAATTAACGATCCTCGTCAATGGAGTAGAAATTTAATTTAACCCCGTTACCGTCAGCATCGAAAATCTTGTTCCTCTAGTTCACAAACTCGTCTGAGATTTAAATTATGCAAGTCCATAGTACTATCCACCCTATGTGGGTGAAAAAGACTAACTGGAGCAGGCGGGTGTGGCAAAGTGGAGCAGAATAGTGTTGGTGGTAGGGGTGGGCGGCTCGCGGGGTGGTACAGCTCACCACGAGTTCCGCATCGCCACCACACCAACCTTTCACTTCACACCCCTCCTACTCCCACACCTATATAACCACCTATACAAGAAACAAGAAACACACCAATTTCTAATCAGCCCCGAGCAAACTTTGGAAGGGCTGCCTTGCTGACAGCAAGGCAGCCCTTCCCTGAGGGTACAGGAATGCAGACTCGTGAAATACCTGCATGATATTCTCCCCAACATAAAATGAACCTTGAAACGCCTCACAAGGATACACGGGGTGAAATGACTCGGAACCACCTGGAGTTTCACTGCAGCAAATACCTACAAACTGAATACGATTACTTTAATCAAGTGCTTTCGTGTTGAACTGATGGAGATTCATTTAATTAAGATCCATGTCTAAATAAAACTAAACCAATCGTCCCCCAAAGCATTGGTGTACCAGATGGTCCCGCATCATTTGTCCCTCACTGTATTAAAACCGTTACCACACCAAAGGGCTAAAATTACAAGGGCTCCAGGAGTGACCAAGACTAGTGAGCCTGGCAACAGCCCCGGGCTTGTTCCAGTCGCGCGTCAGGCCTATAAGGCGCCCGGTGACATGGAAAACGCACCTGGAGCTCAAGTAATCAAGGACAGTATCGCGTGGAGGCAGCAGCAGCAGGTCGGTCCGTCTGGCGTGTGTCTGCCTGCTGCCGCGCCCACCACCTGACACGCGGCGACCGGGCCACCTGCAGGACACCATGTGTACGAGCCAGCCAACCAAACTTGTTCCCGAGTCAACCCCGACGAACAAAGGCCAGCGATGATGGGGTGAACACATTACCAGCAACAATCACGTGCCTTCTCCTCCCCACCCTCCCCTCATTTCTTTATACGCTATTCCCTCTTAACTTCCTCCTCCTCCTCCTCCTTCCTTCGCCATGTCCTCTCATCCCGTTCTTTCCTCCCTCCACTTATTTCCCCAACAACGTCTTTCTATTCTTTCACATAACAACTGATCCTTATCTCGGCAACATCTTTGAACATCTGTCACTTGCAAGCCTCACACATATGCTATCATCTTGCAAACAGTTACGCACGAATACTTCTCTAGCAGTCCAAGTGAGAAGTATTTCTGATACTACGATTTTAAACGCTTTTCTTTGAAGAGTAATGTTACATGAAACAGCGCCATACAGCCGGCAACATCGTAGCAACCATCGCAAGAATTCCAACATGTTAACCAAAATATTTACAGCCACACATCCTGAAACACTCAAGGGAAACACGCATACACACTTTGATACCTGGGCGAGGGAAGGGAAACGAAATTTGCCGATTTGCTCTCCACTTGAAACACAGGAATGTAGCAAATCGTGTACCTAAGGTCATATAACACAACACATGGGGGAATCGGTGCATTTACGTCAGAATTAAAACAAACAAACAAACAAACATAATGCACCATTGTATGTGTTTGGTTACCTGTACATAAACCAACCAACCAACAACACCATCAACTCCCTTAGAAAATCGAAACACCAAAATACAGAAGGACAACCCAACCCAACAGCTGGAAGTATAATATTAAACCAACTCTTTCTTCCCCCACACCCCGACCCCATCCCAACCACTCACCTAACCCACGCCCAGAGTACCCTAACCTAACCTGCCGCGCACCACCTGACGCCATACCCGGGGACTAAGGTACACTACGCCAGACTACACACACACACACAAACACACACAGGTCGGTCGGGCAGGGGATCAGCTGTGAGGAGAGGAGGGGTGGGGTGGGGAGGGGGGGGATTATGGATTATTCACTGTGTTTGCGCCGGGGTCCGTTGGCGTGGCGGGTTTCGAGAGAGAGAGAGAGAGAGGAGGGGGGAGGGGAGGATATACAGAAAGAGATATAGCCAACAACTGAAAAAAAAAAAAAAATGAAATACTTCAGTCAGTCAGTCAGCTCGCCAGCCTGGTAAACCTCAATATTTTTATGGCAACAGTGCTCCCAAAAAAAGTTAAAAGAATTCCTAATAAAAATTCGACTCCCACGGCTTTGTTCTGCATTCAAAGAGTAACAAGTAAATTTATGGCGAATAAAAAAAAAAAAAAAACTGTACTCTGAGGGACCGTGAGGAAGTGGAGCGAGCACGAGGCCGGACATGGGAGGATGAGGAAGGAAGAGGGAAATTCATAGATGGAAAGGAATGATGATAACTCGATGAAAGAAAAGGAGAAACAAGGGAGGTGGAATGAAGAGAGACAGGGGCATCTATATAATTGTATTATTATGACTGAAGGGAAAAAGTAATGACATTTATAATACGAGGGAAAAAAAGGCCAGACACAAGCAGCCTCATGATGAAGGGGAAAATCCTACCTTAAAATACCCTACTCTATATAACCCATACTAGTGGCAAGGACAGGAAAGGGTGCTCGAGATGTAGTAGAGGGAAATACTTATAAGAGAAGAGGAAATGACTAAGGCAGACTAAGGGGGTGAACCTTTTCAAAGAGAGACGAAAACATATGATGAAGTGAAGGACAAAAACACAACAACGTGATTAGCTCCTTGTGTTCATTGGCCTGCTCCGCTAAGTAGAAAACAAAAAGGCAGTGCAGTGGGGTGTGTGTGTGTGTGAGCAGGGTATATGAGGAGGGGGGGTGGGGGTTGAGCAGGGTATATGAGGGGTGGGGGGTGAGCAGGGTATCAGAGGGAGGGGGTGAACAGGGTATATGAGGGGGAGGGGGTGTGTGAGCAGGGTATTGAAGGGGGAAAGAACAGGTAGGGTATTGGATGGGTTGGGGGTGGGGAGAAGAAAACACCGACCTGATAACCTGGTCACCCTTACCGCCGGAAACTGTGGTGGTAGCCGATGAGGACCCTTACACGGCCCCACCCCTCAGTCAGTCACCCCCATCCGGCCTTGATGATAATAAACCTTTACCGTACTATAAGCTATATAGGGGGACAATATACACTTGGAATATTTGAGGTTGATGACTCTTCCAAGTTATGGCACGAAACACACTGCCTGCCCACAAGTAAACCCAGATAACCCGTTACTTTAGCATAGGCCTGATTTGGAAGAATCGGTAGCCTTTATTTCGCAGACCCTAAATTCTTATGTTGTGTTCTGTTACTGGTTAACCACGTCTCCTTTCCATTGCAGACACCGTTCGTGAAAAGCGTCTGTTAGATCTGTTTGTGAGGAAGCCACGATCGCAATATTCCATAGTTGTTGTCGTCATTTGAGGGTATGATAACCAACCAACCGTTCATGAAAAGCGTTTGTTAAAAGTCTGTTGTTTACGAGTGCGCACGAGCGAAAGGTGGGAGGACGAAGCCTTGGTAGGGAGGGCAGAGTTGCAGGCAGGTGAGAGGGGAAGAAAGGGGAGTTTGCTAGGCTTCATCACGTGTTGGATTACTCACTAAATCCATCTCCAGAGTTAATTGATCGAGGAACACACACACACACCTTCAAGCCTACCCAAGTTGAGTCGACAAGATTTTGGCCCCTTGAAGTACGACGTAGAAAACTAACTTTATCATTTAAAAAAAAAAAAAAGGAAATAAATGTCTATGAAAATTTCTACACAGACGATAGGGAAAACAAGAAAATAACAATAATAATGAAAATACTACAACGACGAAGGGAGAACCAGAGGGGGAAAATGTACAGATGGAAACAACACTGATAATGTGAGAGAAATAAGCAAGATAAACATGTAGCAGAGGAAACAGGCTAAAACTACACTACAGGTGGGGGAGGTGGGTGGCCAAGGTATACCAGGTTGCCTGAGGACGTAAATGTTTGGATCCTTTCTATCATGATCCCCACTAGAACACACACACGCCCACGCCCTCTTATATAGGTTAGATTCTCTCTCTCTCAGGAACGAGAATATAAACTTGTGACTCGACTCTTTCAAGCCAGACACGTTAATGTCACTTCTTGGGACGAAGGCACGACACAGTACTAATCATACAATGTCCTCCCTTGATCGGGTCGCCTGTCGGCCTGTCTGACCCATCCATCTGATTTTGTGTTTACCTCCCGTATCTAAGCAACGCAGTGGTCGGGCGATATTTAGGTACAGGATCAATACAGGTCTTCCTACCACATTTTACTCCGAGATAATATACATACAATTTTGTAGTTATAACATAATGGTTTAATGAGTTTCATATCGACCTTCATCAAAAAAATGTATCTACCCAATTGCAAAGTCAGTCCCCCCTTCACCTCCAATTAGACACTCAGTACAGGTATGTATGGAAACCCACCAGCAACCCACATTACAATATACACCTTGAGCAAAGAATAAACACCTAAAACAAAATGTATCACCCACATGTCTGTTTTACTGAACTTAGAAGATGCCGAGGAAAACTAATGTCAATATACAAACAAAAACAGATGCATTCAAACATGAACATAGGCTAACAGAAATATATAAATAAATTCAGTGATGTGTAGTCTTCATCACAAACAACCACACAAAATCAACTGTACTAATTCTCTCGCATCTGGATTCCGCGCCAAACAAAATCCATCTAAAACAACAACGGTAATAATAATTCACCTGCCTGTCTATACTACCGCCACAACCTATACGACCTCTCACTAAACTGTTGGTCCTTAAAAGCCACTTAACACACTTGCCTTATGATGTGACTTTGTTTACACGCCACTGATACACCACTAATCAAACCACAAGTAGTCAACTCGTATAATTATAGAGGCGATAACACTGCACATATTAACCGTATTTTATTAACGTATTATCCCAGTATAACAGAGAAACTATTTTACTGAAACCAGAATTGAAACTGTATGTGGACATCCCCAAGACTATATTTATGCACACTTAAAAAGGCTCTTGTGTGGGCAGCAGCAAGGAAGGCCTTGTGGGGGTGAGTGGTGCTGGGATGATGTCACTAGCACCTGGCAAGCCAGAGAGAGAGAGAGAGAGAGAGAGAGAGAGAACGTACTGTCACTACTGAAGGTGGGATAATTATGATACTTGAGAATCTATACAGAAATATAACACATCCGTCCAAGTTAAAAAGAAAGAAACACACACAAGATACCGACCTGTACTAGAGTGACGGCGATGACGAATAGAGGTGGAGGCCAGCATCTGTAGTGGTCTGCATAGTACTTTCTGTCCCGCTCTTCTGTTAGAAACTCGTCCGCTATCAGGCGAACCATTCTGTAGAAACAAGACAGACCAACAACAATTACAATATGCATTATATAAAAACTTTCTTTACACCTAACATAAACATAAACTAGAAAGGAACTGAGTAAGTAAAGTACAGTACATACGGTAGGCCTACTCTTCCTTCAAAAACACCAATTAAAGTCTACGGTCAGGTTTCTCCCTAATCATCCATTCCTAATAAAATAAAATTAATAAAGAGTATATCTATTCCCGAATCCTGAACTTGATGCTTAACCTTAATCCACCAAAAATGAGTATATTCTGCTTCATACTGCCTAATATTCATCCTCAATTTTGGTTTATATTAGAATAATTTTATCAACGTTAATATAGCATCCATAGCCTACCGCAGACAGTGGCGACAACACCTCGCCCATGCTGCTGCACTCCGCTCACACCTCCTAACCAACACACAAGGAAGAACACAATACATCTCTTAGTCCCTCGCATTCCAATATGTAATTTCTTTCCATCACAAGTCGAATATCACTGTACAATATGTATCCACTGTAGACAGTGACACACATATCTCCAGACGTCGCGTATCAATTGCTATGTAATTAATTTCGACATTTCCACCGTGCGCCAAATACCAATAGATAACCAAGCTATCTACTGGCCACCACAACATTTTAGCACCTCCATCTCACTAGGCCAACCCTCACACGGGAAGTTTCTAAGTTGCACCACATCACTTCACCATACTACACACGGCAACACGATAACACATGTCTCAGTCGCCAGGAGGAGTTAGCCACTAGTGGTGCCAAACCTTACAAGGCACCCGGCAGCCAGGCATTCCACGCGTGCCAAGGGAAAGCAAAAACATGTCATTTGCCCCCGAGCTTCGATCAATATCCGAATGAACCGGTATTGCAGGCCATCTAGCTAAAATTACTCTATAAATTAAAATACACAGTATGTAATACATCTATACAGGAAAATATAGCCATGAAAGACTGACTTTCGGCAATCTAAGTTGGTCAGAATTGATCGAGTGGGGTTGGCAGGCCTGTGAAGCCCTTGGGTTGCGTGTTTACAGCCCCAGCTCGTGTCCGTGACATCAACGGACTGAGAAAGATTTAATGCAAGGAAGAAAACATGATGTAAAGCAAATGTAAATATGCCCGGGCCTTTTCTCTACTCTCCCCAGCAAAGAACTACAATTTTAGGTGACAATACGACTCCAAAATCAGAACAGTTATAGTGTTCTTGACCCATTAATACATGAAGACGAAGTCACGAACACTACCACCAAATACCAAGGAAGAGGGATGTACTACAGACATCAGCAAAAGTCCCTTCTCGTGTCTGTTGGTAACCTCTGTAGTAATATTGTGAATGCACTTGCCTTTTCTACTTGACTATAATGTGCCCAATGAATCATACAAATGTGTTTGTTAAATCTTAAAAGTACTTACTTATTAAATATGGGGGGTTCGTGGAGGAGAAGGTGGAAGTCGTTCTCAGAGCCGACTTGTCGATCTCGCTGGTGAACGGCACATTTGAACGACCGACTTCTCTTCCCGCTCATCTGTTCAAAAAGAAAGGAAGGTTATCACCAATTACACAAAAACGGGGCACGAGGTACTTAAACCTTTAACTAGTTATAATGTTTATCCAAAAACCCACCAACAGAAAAAAGTTTCCAGGGTCATTAGGCTACAATGTTCACATATAAAAATATGAAGTGTATCTCGACAATTTACAAAATATACAGTATATAGGCTAGCTATCCAAGTAACCATAAAGACTGATTGATTAGTCACTGGATTTAAGGACAAGTAACTGATGAACAAGCAAGTTAAACCTCATATTTACATAGTAACCCACACCCTGCAAGACATCAATATAAATAAAATTGAAATCCGACTCCTAATAATTTCCTTTTCATCCCTCGCAACCGTAAACGAACCAAGTTGTGTCTAAACACCAAAGCCAAAGTTTAGGTCAGGTAAAAATAGCCTCTCAAACTCGAAAGGAATTCGCGATTTGATAGCCGGCGATTCCTTAAATATACACTCACGTTATATGAAAAAAACAGACTAGGTCAAATGTCTTACCAGGTCAAATTTCAAGTCATATTTTAGTTAATTCGTTCGTGTCGAGAAAATTAGTCGTCTTGGACTGCTCGGTGATAAGGTGTCGTCCGTGGTTAAGTATTCGTCCGCCCCTTGCATAGTCACATACTCGATAACAAATGAACACAAACACAACAACAACAAGAGGAACAAAACAAGAGGGGGGATGGTGGAGCGACAGGGAAGGGACGCGTACACCCCACCACTGTCAGATCCCAACTGACCAACCTCGCTCTTGCTGCAAGTGAATATTTTCAGACCTGTTAGTTCGTGCGTTGCAAAGCCTGCCATTCGTTTCACCCTCCGTGTTCCAATTTAGAATTATGAATGGGGTGAAATGTAAACGGGGCATCATACATATTCATAATTATACAACTCTATAGCCTAACTATAATAGAGCCAATATTAACTTATGATTTACTGATGAAATTATCGTCTCACTTTAATGCTCCAGAGGACTCGAACACGATCGAAGTAACTGTAGAGTGGTATTTAACAGTTCACGAAACAACTTTTCATAATATATTAATAATGAATTGACAATTCACAGTAACATTGAAAGCCAAATAATCAATCATCAAAAGTAAGTATCATTATAGACTCTATCGTTACATATGTTGGATTCTTGCAGTTTTCCCAGCACATCACCGACGTAAACATTGCCACGACATCTTGGTTAACCATTGCGTAACTTGTAGAGTTGTAACAAAAGTAGAGCAAGCAATCTAACTTATAGCCTCACTTTCTCACGTTCATAACATCTTCATACTGGTAGAATATGCTGTTGAACACAACACTAATATACTTTTTTTTAAGTTTGCGGGTATCAGTAAAACACATTAATATAATCAGGCTAAACTGTAACTCTCCAAGCTTTTAAAAAATATTCTGCTTAACCGTGAACCCAAGGCTTCCTGTAGTGGTGACATACTAATACATTAATTGGTGTAACCAGTCGTAAACTAATAATGATATAATCAATGTTCTCTTGATATGGTATGGAATGCGGCATTATACTCACTTCTTTGAACTAAAACAGACAAATGGTCATGTTACTGCCCAACACAATTCTAAGTAACAATTCCTAAACGGACAAATTTTTAAGCTGTACATGATTACGTTTATGAATACAAACCAAGGCCAACTACTGACTCTTTAAACAATGTTATAACAGTTCACATATACTTACACACAGTAAACACGATGATCAAAGGTTGAACATCCCCGTAAAATAACAATCCACGAAACGTTTCCTCACATATAAAAATCCACTTTAATGTATTGTTTAAAACACTACAATATCTTCCATTACACGACTAAAATTGTTTACTTCCAAGATAAAATCACCGCAAGTCACAGAACATGTAAAAATTTTTCAGTGCACTCGAGTAAAACGGACTCCCAAGGACTAGAGGCGAGAGGCTGGTGTCAGAGCGAGGGAGCGTGCGTCTTCCCTCGTCTACCTCCGGGAGTCAACTGATCCCCCTGCAGCCAGTCACCGAGTAGTCATTATGGCCGACTCCGCCTGACACGTGCGGCCTGGAGGGAGGGAGGAGGTATCGTGGGGGAAAGGAAAGGTAGGTGAGAGGGAAGAAGGAGAGGTGGGAGAGGAGGAATGATATGAAGTAGGAAAGTAAGGGTGATGACTGATGAGATGGATTTGGGAGAGAGGCAGGATGATATAAAGAATGGGCAACGATATACATTTGGGAGAGAGAAGGATACGAGATGCTGAAGGACCGAAAACGACACACAGTGGAAAGAGAGGGAAGGTAACAAACAATATAGGGATAGATGGAAGTGAGAGAGATGGACGCTTATTACTGACGAAAGCAGCAATATAGGAGTTAGGAAGGAACATGAGCAACAGTTGACGAAAACGAAGTAATATTTGGGAAAGTATAAATACTGTACAATATAATTACAGTATGTCCTTTATGACAACGGGTGGTTAATGATGATTTTACACTGGTGAGTTGAATATACTGTAGACTTTTACAAAATCTCAGCATGCCATCACAAGGAATTATCAGCAGTTTCATAATATGAAAGTGGAGGAATAGTGACGCTTAGTATAGAGTGGCAAGGATCATTAGTGATATAAAGATATGTTTACAAGAACATAACAGGGAATACTCTGCGGAAAGTCCACTACTCACATATTACGTCTTGTATTTGTAAAAGTAAAAGTATAGAGAATAGTTAATTTCAACATATCATTTTCGCTTCTACTTGATTAAATTTTTAAGTTATACTACTTATGAAATGAAGAGAAAAAATGTAGAGAGCGAAGGTCTGCTGGAGGCTGGAGAGAAGGTGCTCCGTGGGTGGTCACTACACCTAGTAAGGATGGAGGCAAGGGGTGTGGTTGTTGGCCAAACTTACCTATACTGATTTATATGTTATTAATTTGAACATAATACAGAATACCACAGTGGTGAGTGTTATATGATACGTAACACAATGATTACCAGCAGGTCTGCAGCACAATCAAACTGACAACAAAACCTTCAGGTTCAGAAAATTGTGGTATAATCCTTACCGTCCAGTACATCTAGCAGACCATGGAAACTCCGAGTTGACAACTTTACATCACACACAATAAATGTACAGTACTATAAGTATATTGCGGAATTAACATGGAAACAATTTCGCGCCTGGCAACCACGGTGAGTCTACCCTGTGTCAGATAGACTCTCACCACTCACCCTAGCCTAGTGGTGGCTGGGGTCTGGTGGGCCGGGCTCAGCTCAGCTCTGCTCAGGGGCCATCACAGTAACCACTGAACCACGGGAGGGAGAGGATGTCAGTACCTTCTCACGTTCCATGCTTTCCAACCATTGATTGTCTTTTTTTTTCACACTATGAAAGATATGATAGTAATGTCTAGTTAAATTTCATAACATATAACTACTGGAGATGTAATGCAAGTTATTTTACATAACACAAAATCTCGTAAAAATCTTCAGATTTCAGGATTCATGAGCGACAACTTAACCTATGATGAGTGTCAAGGTCTCCATTACCCACTCTTATTACGCTCACTCCCTGCCCCAACACCCACTACAGCCAATCATCTGTCAACCACTTGCCTAACTTCACTCCCAACACAACCACCAACACTCTGCACTCCCTTTCCACCACAATGTAAAACCATTTTCATATAAACCTTTTCGGTGATAGAACAATAAATCTTAATACGCTAGAGAGCTACGACACGACCAAAACATGTAATAAATATTCCTACTAACGTACTGCATATAACTACATACTATTGAATCTCTTAATCAAAATCAAGACATCAGAACGATATAATTGTAACCAAGATCGATCGCCTTTTAAACTAACTACGAGATTAATCAAATATGAATCACCAAAGGAATGAGGATATGTAACATACATGTAAACGATTAATACCGTACTGATGTTTAGAATGTGGCAGCTTCTATCAGAACCAGTAACATTAACAAACTAAACATTCACTATTAAAGTAATTTTCTTATATCTAAATTACGGCACATAACTTTTTTCGATCAACTAACACAAGTTGCCGTTTATTGTTATTTTGATATTTTGACTGAGTTTATCATAGCCTATTACACATATACGATGCACTGGAACGATGTTTCACCAGATCCACCGGAATGCAAGATTGGTTCATTTTGCTTCACGTTTATCTGAAAGTAGTGTAAATACATTTACCCCAGACAACAGTGTGTGGGAGATGAGGACGACCTTGGCAGCAGTGTCCCCTTGCACCAGTACCACCGACCTCAGTGTCACATTCTAACCAGGAGGACCAGTCCTAATCGTCCTTAACTAGGAATACAACCACAACATGTAACTGAGGCTAGATTCTTTCATATGGGGCAATGTTATCTCTTGTTGGTCAATGGAAAGGGAAACAGACTTACCTCAATGTTACCGATAATGGAACTGTTGTTTCGTGGCATAGTGTGGAGGATTCATGAACAAAAGCACACTGGGCTTATAATCACCTCCACTGACAACGTGTACAGTAAGAACGAGCGTCAATTGGCACCCGTGACGCAACATTGACTCTCTCTGCAACGCAACCTGACGCAACCCTGACCTCGTGCCCGCAACACTGTTACCTCTCACACCAGGGTATATGGGGAATTTCCCTCTTGACACGGAAGTTGTTGACACTTCTCTTTCACTTTTTTGAGACGTGAAGGGTAAGATCAACATCATGGAAACTATCTGAATAGAGTAGATATATATTCGTTGCATATACATATATTTATAGAGTTAACTGTATTTATAACTAGTTTACACTGACTAGAACATTAAACAAAAGAAGAAAAAGTGTGTAAAATTATATCTTTGGGTGTTAAGTTGCCGTCAAAGGTTTTGTTCTTATTGTCTGGTTTACATTACTGAATCATACAGAGTAAATATGGAGGGGATCATATACATAGTTTTGATTTCATGCACGTGTCATGCAAACTATATACACAGTCATTGTTGCAAAATCAATTAGGTTTCAAACTTTGTGATTATATGATAAGGGAGTACGTACGTAGCCTTTGTAGTTGCGGATATGAATGACATTACCTCCACTTCTCACTCCCTACCTCCCAGGCTGACTCACGCACCTCAAGGATGTATCATTTCACTTTTTGTTTTTTCTCTCTCTCTCTCTCTTTCTCTTTCATCACGGGGATAATAATATAGATTTCCTTTGGTGCTACCGTCTGTGAGGGAAGGCCATCCTGTGCAATTGAGTTTATATAACC